>CAJHNH020002956.1:0-88043 GCA_905116865.2 Candidula unifasciata
AAGGGAAAAACCACCCCGACTTTGTTTGACTTCGAATTAGACAAGGGGAAACCCCAGTGCACTCTCTGCTCAAGCCCCTACAACCCGGGGGGGAATCCCAGCGCACTGCTCTGCTCACGTCCTACAACCAGGGGGAATTTCCCAGTGCACTGCTCTTTTAAAGTTACAACAGTGGAACCCCAGCGCCTCCCTTGTCAACCCTCAAGCCAGTGGATTCCCCGTGCATGCCTTTAAAGCTAAAGTCGGGAAATCCCGGCACTGTCTCCAATCCTAAAAAGCCGGGGAATTCCCATGCACTGCTCTGAAAGCCCCACAACCCAGTGGAACCCCAGGGGATGTCTGCTCAAGCCCCTACAACCAGGGGAAATTCCATACCTGCTTGTCAAGCCTAAAAGCAGTGAATTTCCATGAAGCTCTGCTCAATCCTCAAGCCTGAACCCTGCACTGTCTCCCAAGTCCTACAAGCCTTTTGAAATTTGTTTGGGGGACATCCCCGTTTTCGCATCAGAATGTTAGTTGATCGACAATTATCCTCATTGTACATCGAGTCGTGTCAGTCGGAAAGTGGCTTTGATCCCTCCTCGGTAAATCCCCAATCGTTTAGTCGGCATGTCGGCACCAGTGCTGTGTGGGTTTCTGATATCTTCTTCGGCTTCTTGCTATGTGCTCTGTCTGGCCACATCCCGTTTTAACAACACGCTGTTCTTTGCGTTCGAGTCATTGTTGGCTCAGATTGAGGTATCGCTTGGTTTCTCGACAACGGTCTTATTTCTAAAGCAGCATATCGGTATGTCAGCTACTGGTTCCATGCCACGAGGGTCCGCCCTCAAGGTAGCTGGCCTTGCAAGCCTATTCTGCCCGCTCGAATTTCCCTTTGAACACTCTTGCATACGACTGGCACGAAGGTGAAACTGATAATGTGTCGAGTACCTGAAACTGCCTCAGAGACCACAACCTTCGTCCTTCGGACAAAGCCATACTCTTTTAGGTTCCTGCATTATACTTATTAGGTCACTGAGAACAATATGTAAAGATCTGTGTCCCTCCACCATGTGACGATCTGTGTTGTTTGCCTATGACCTCATTTGGCTACAGAAATCCTTCTGAAGACAAGTCAAAGGCTCCAGAAACTTGCACTTTAAATTATAAGTCTCAACCTGAGCCGTATTAAGCCCGCAAGCGTCTTTCATGGTGAAGCACAGAACCCACTCTGAATTACTATCAGCATCATACCCTCGGGAATTCTCGGAAAAAATCAAGCTCAAGCGCTTCTTGCTATAACACTGTCACACTAAAAGGTAAAAGGTAGGAGGTTCGGGAGATGTGAACCAGCGTCATTGCACACGGTTAACAAACCATAAGTGCTCTGCTGCTGACCACCAGCGCGGATCAGCTGCTTAGAAACTGTCCGCCTGTGTCGGCCTTCACGTACGAAACATCGTAGCATACAGCCGGACTGTTCCTTAATCTACCCTATAGTGTTAAATCTGGTGCCAATTTGCCTAGAGGCTGGTTGAAACCCCGGGAGCCGAGCCAGGTTTCGAACACCGGCCGTGGGCTGCAGCGAGTCGCATGCTGGATTTGAAAGCACGCCTTACTAGCGGCAACACAGTCGCATAATCACATCCACACTGTTCCAACCCCATGTTAAAGTAAAGTTCAAATCCAACGAAAATAAAATGAAACTGCATGTCAACAACCACAAAATGTACTTACTCGGTGAACGGCCATTCTTTTATAAACTGTGTCTTCACAACTTCTAGCTAACAATACAATAATAACAGTGGCGTTTGAGACAAGTGTTTTGTCTCTCATGCGCTCTTTTTTCATCGAGCAATCTTTTATGTATTCAACTTGCAGGCAATATGGAACGCCATGACTTTGTTGTCTTCGGACCCGTTCACTGTCTGTGCAAAACTGTTTGTTGGTGTTTACAAGTCGGGAATCCCCGCTTTCAACGCACTTTGACTTTTCAAGAAAGTCATCATCATCATCATCAACTTCTGATTCTGCCGCTAAACGGCGTGGCAAGGGGCAGTTTGCGATCCACTGCTTGACGGGCAGCAATTATCAGTTCTCGTTATGCCTAGTGGCACATGAGGCTTCAGAGAGGACTTTCCATGCTTTCCTGTCCTGTGCAATCTTCAGTGCAGTTTTCCATGTCAAAGATGCCGCACTCAGGTCACTTTCCATCGTTCGTCTCCATGTTGTTTTTGGGCGCCCCTGTTTTCTCTTTCCTCTGGTGTCCATGTGAGAGCTGTTTTGGCGAGTATATCAGCATTTATTCTCATAACGTGGCCAAGCTATTTCCATCTTCTCTTGGTTTGGGGACGAAGTAGTTTAGAGTTTGAGATGGTAAATTTTTGGTAATTCTACGTAGACATGTGTGGTGGGAAGGTGGACAATTTGTGTGCATCCTTTTTGGTCATTCTCCAGCATTCCACTCCATAAAGAGAACTGGCAAAATGAGCTCTTGTAGAGTCGGAGTTTTGTTTCCTCTGCAGTAATTGTTGGATTTTCAGATTTGCCTCAGTGTTTATGGTTTTTCCTTCCAAAAGCAGCTCTAGCTCTGTTCAGA
This sequence comes from Candidula unifasciata, assembly GCA_905116865.2. Taxonomy (NCBI): domain Eukaryota; kingdom Metazoa; phylum Mollusca; class Gastropoda; order Stylommatophora; family Geomitridae; genus Candidula; species Candidula unifasciata. Next base: position 2,579 of record CAJHNH020002956.1, read on the forward strand.
CGTGACTGTATGTCTTCTTCGGTCCCTCCAGGCAGGGACACCACACTGCCAAGAAAATGTGAAATGTTCTACATTTTCAAGAGTTTGGTTATTTATGGTCACTGGTTGTTGGTTTGGACTGCATGTCATGATCTTAGTTTCCTTTGTATTTATTCTCAGTCCCACCATTTCTGCTGTGCTGTATAGTCTGTTACTTGTTTCTTGTATATGTTCATGTTTATGTGATAGGAGTGCTTTTTCATCTGCAAAATCAAGGTCCTCAAGCATGGTGAATGGAGTCCATCGTATGCCTCCTAATGTCCTAACTACTTTATTCTTTAGTATCCAATCAATCACAATGTTGAAGAGGAGAGATGACATAACACATCCCTGTCTTACACTTGTCTACAACGTCACTGAAACTTCAAGAGGAAATAAGTGCTCTAAACGGGCAGCAATGGCTATTGTTATTCCGTGTCGACGTAGAAGCTCTTTACTGTCATTGATCCATCTTGTCTTAGGGTGACCTCTTGCTTCTTCTTTCGTTCGCTCGAAATAAATTATGTATATCTCCAATGTTGTCTCTGTATCTGTCAATGTTGCTTTCACTTCATATCTCTACATGTGTAGCACCTGCGTTGGCAATTGTTCTGGCTGCATTCTTACTAGATGACCAAGCCATGTGATCTTCTGTTTCTCAACGCATTTACTTTATAGTCTTGCTTCTGATAATATCATTCCTATCTTGTCTCGGATGGTTAAGTTAGCGGCTTTTCTCAAGCATCTCATTTCACATGTATTTTATTTTAGGTTAACCTTCGATGATATCTGGCACTGGTAGCCACGTGTTTGTATGAATATGCTGCTTCTAATCTTTTCTTGGCGTTCAAGCTTATTTTTTGGATGTTGTTAATAAAGTTTCAGTTGGTGTATGGTGCACATGACTCAATTGCATCCTGTTCTATTTCCCGATCTACAAGCCCGTTTTCCGAGAATATATTTCCTAGATATTTAAATTTTTTAACTTGCTTTAGACAGGTACCATTCAACCCATTGTGTAGCGGACTAGAAATTCCACTGACCTACATTACTTCAGTTTGTGTAATATTTATTTTTATGTTGTATCTTCTGCATATTGAACTTCGTTTTGTTTTTCAAATGGTCTTGCAGTCTACTACCCCGGTCGTCTAAAGAAAGTAGCTTTTTTGCTGTGTATGAATCTAATTATTCCTCTGCAAAGTAAAGTTCCCTATCTTCTAGATTCTCTGGGTCAACTGCTTTAAAGCTGGCTTCTTTTGATATTCTGTCTATGTATGTATTAAATAGGAGAGGAGAGCGCCTCACCCCTGTATTATTTGTAAACATCAGATATGCCTTCTTGTCTTCTTAGTGCACTTTAGGAAGTGAATTATGTCCATTATGTTATCTAGCAATTGTCCTTGCATTCCATACACCTCGAGAATAACCCATAGTTTGTTTCTGTCTTCCCCGTGTGAGTTCCGGGGCCCTATTATAGGGGGGGGGGGGGGGAGACTCAGTGCCCACCCAAAAGCATGTTGTAAAAGTCGACTAATTGGGAACTTCTTTCGAAGTCTGGAATGTATCTGCCTGAGAGGCAAGAAACTAACAGTCTGCATACAAATAAGTCAGATTTATAAAACCAATGCACACGCACCACGCAGGTTCTGGTACAGGACTGTAGTCCAGAAGTGGACGCACAACCAAAACTTTCCGCCAGACTTTACAGCTGGTGAACGCGAAGAAGACGAAGAAGAAGTTTCTGTCTACGCTATCAGGAGCTTTTTGTTGATCAACAAACACAATATTCAGTTCATCGTTTCGTTAAATTCAGTGGTTTTCTCGCAAACGTTTCTTAGTATAAATAATGCATTTGTGCAATCTTATCTTTCCCTGAAACAAATTGCGATGTACTTAGGTGCTGTTCCGCTATAGGTTTACCTCTCTGTTCTTATAACTTTGCATACATTTTTCCTATCTGGCTCAAGAGTGATGTATTTCTGTACGATGCACAGTCTCGAGTATTGCATTTATTTTCCCTAATTGCTACTATTAATGCCTGTTGCCAGTCAAGTAGAACTTTCCTTTCTTCCCACGCTGTATCTGCTAGATCAATCGAAACCGGTGAGTGGTGTGTTCAACATCACGGCGACTGCCTTTACTTTCCAGGACTTTAACTGATAGGGCGGGTTAACTTGGAAGCCAATGTCATTGTTAAAGAGAAAGAAGTCCGGCTCAGTGTTATGCAGTATGTCAGTCATATCTGACCAAGACTTGAACTGACAGATAACACCCTTCAGACATTTTGAAAGATCTTGATGGTCAAAAAAACCTTCTGACCAAATCTCTCTGTATATCTCCCTGTATATCTGTGTATGCATGCATTAGAGCGCGTGTGTGTGTGTGGATGTTTGCTTGTGTATGTATCAGTACATGTGTATAAAGGTGATTGCGCATGTGTGTGTGTATGTGTGTGTGTGTTGAATTTGAGTGTATGTATGTGTACGCATGAGTTTCGGTGCTTGTATGTTTAGTTTGAACAACGGATCAACATTATGACACACGGGTAGTAACCCATAAGTGCTTCTTTTTACTTCTAACCCAAACCTAAGTCCAAAGAATCTTAGCGCAGTGCACGAACTTCTTAGCACCAGCGAGGATTCTAAACTACTTTAGGTAGATTTTTGCCCGGGTAGCGCCTTTGAGCTACGCTTTTCGATTTCCAACTGACAAGGAATTTTTTGCATGAGCAACAATACACACGAGCGTCTGGTCTTACTACCCAGCGACCACGGGAAATTACCAGAAGTCTACCTGAAAAAATCCCAGCTTTCACCGGGACCTAAACCCGGGACCTCCAGCACGCCAGGCGGACGCCATTCCTCGACACCACTCAGCCTCCTTGTATGGGTATGTGTGAGCATGAGTACAGTTATATATATATATGTGTATGAGAGTGTATATATAGGCGTGTATATACGTGGGTATATGTATGAGAGGGTATGTATAGGCGTGTATATACGTATGTATATGTATGGGTGTGTATGTACGTCTGTATATGTTTGGGTGTGCTTGTGTTTGTGTACGTATGGGCATAATAAGAGCGCATGTGTACATGTGTACTCAAGGATTCACTTATATCCTGTGGCCGACCGACACGAAGATGGGCACAGGAGGCAAGTGACTCCTTGAGTATGAAAGTACATGAGGCGGGAGAGCTGGCGAGAGACCGTTTCTTTCAGGCAGACCGTGATGAGAGCGACGTTCTGCAAAGGACCTGCTACATGATGATGATGATGATGTGTACGTGTATATTCGGAGTGGGAATCCTGGGTAAACATGTGTGTGTATGCATTATTTTATTATATATATTTTATATAAACATAACATGCAATTGCAGTCTGAAAGATGCAAGCTTGGAAGGGCCGAAGGTAAGACGGGCCTGCGTGCCCAGTTTGTAGCCCTATGAAAATAAGGTTTGTTCGTTCGTTGGCCATAACGCTTAACGACACGCAAGATACAGAGACAAATCTACCAAGTTTACTTTGCACTAACCAGTTCATATACAAGGCAAGACTTGAATGACTATTCTGGAAGATCTTGTTATGTTTCCACTAGCAAACCCGAATCGACTGTCTGTCTAATAGTATGGCATTTATTGATTTCCTGTATAATAACGAGCTATGGTCTTTCCGGGCGTGCAGATATAAATCACTAATAGGGGTCCTGAGGACCCCCTCCTCTCACCCCCCCCCCCTTTTTCAGTCTGTAATAACGAGCCATAGTCCTATTTACGTTTCCCGGCCCATCCACACACTTTCTCAGTCTGGTCTAGGTCAAAGGGGTGTCACGTTGTAAAAGAGTCTGTAATCGGACCTAGGCTCAGACTGTGGGTAGGGGGGTTTGGGTTAGGGTCAGTTCTAGATGTTCTGGGTCGTTAAAAGCTGTGTCGTCGTGTAGTAGACAGCACGCGACATGGACACTGGTGTAACTGGAGGCAAGACAATGTAACATCTCTCTGACATAGAACAGTCTGAGAAAGCATGAATGAAAGCTTAGCCAGTGTGTAGATGGACCGGGAAACGTGAATAGGACCCGAGCCATGGTCATTCTGGGCGCGCAGATATAAAACACTTGAAAGGGAGCCTGGGAACCCCCCCCCCCCCCCTTTTTTCCCCTTTTTTTTTCTTTCCTGGTCATACAGTTTATAGGTAACAGGTAAGAGCTCAACGGTTAAAATCCTAGTTTAAATGAAAAAATACTTGTTGTAACGATGATGAGTTGGATAGACACACGTTGAGAAAACAGAATAATATTACTAGAATGTCTTTGCACTGGAACCCCCAGGGGCATAGAAATAATGGAAGACCAATACACACAAAGAGAAGGAAGCTACAGAGTAAAGTTAAAAGGATGGGGAGAGCATAGGGAGAGCTGAATGCGAAAGCGAAGGATAGATACAACTTGGCGGGAGTTGGTTGGAGGCCTATGCTCCACTGGGGACTGGAAGGCAGAAGAAGAAGAGATGATGCATGTAAAATAATGTAACAATACATTAAAAAAAAAAATGAAATTAATAAGCAAATAATTTTACAGAAAATTAACATACATTGTAAAGGGGGAGCTGTTTTGCCTCCTTACAACAGTATTGGGGTGGGGTGGGGGGGATCTCAGTATTCCCCTAACAAATTGAGTAGCGTCGGGCCTCCATGTGGTCTGATCCCTCCAGTTGGTGGTGCCGTGGGTCTTGTCTCGGTCTGTTCTGCTGTGTTATTTGAGTGAAAAAACTAACCTGGCATAGAGGTGATCACACGTATCAATGCCTTACATGGCAGATGCGGTAGCGCAGTGGTTATAATGCTGGCCTGCTGAGTCGTGATCATATATGTTTTATTCGGGGACCAACGAACGATAGAACGAGCGAATAAATGCAGTTTCTGAAGAGTCACAAATTTGGCACGCAGGCTCGTCTTACATTCGATCTTTTAGAACACTCATATTTTACACGGCAATCGAAAAAGTTTGAAAAAAAGGGGGGGGGGGGGGGGCGCATTGTAATCCGATGGCGTTTTTATTTCAAAAATATATTCCTTTTTTTTTAAACTGGCTGGGGGAACTGGTACCTCGAATTCCGAACGCCTTCAAAACTCGAACGCCTTGGAATCCAAACGATATTTTCAAGTAAATTTCGCCTTACGAGGTAGGTGCCGATCACGCAGCTGAGCTGACAACGTAAGAGCTTCAGCCCCTTCACCAGCAGCAGAAGGGAGAAACTCCTTCCAGGTAGGAAGATGGGGGGGGGGGGTGGCTGAAAGGATTAGCCCTGCTGACATCTAAGATATTTTAACCATGTGGTTGAAAACGAAAGAAGTTGTTGAGAGATGGCAACCTGAGAGAGCCCTAGATAACAGATGTGTTAGCTTATTCAATGATAACATTACTGACAATTTTAGAAAAGTTAAAAACCGTTGCCAGCATCAGAGCACTTTGGAACGCTTTATGTCAACAAAAACTAGTGACCGATCTACAAGCGGCGGATGAATACAATATACAAAATACCAGAAATGATTCCTAAGGTTGTCTTTGAAGGTGATTCACTTTCCAAACAATAATTTCCAATCAAGAAGACAACAGCTAGGGAACAGGCAGAGATGTGAGATGATGGAAAGAATGGGAAAACTACCCAAATGTTTTTGTGAGGACTGCCAATTACTGTCTTTGTTATACCACTTTTGCGATGTAGACGGGGGGTGGGGGTGGCCTCTGAGCTTGAGGATTTACGGCCGCATGGCTAGTGCTGTCGCCACGACTGTGCCGGTGAGGTTTTTATCTTCGTAATAACTAAACCCCAAAAACAGCCAGGTTCCAAAGATGTCAACTAGAAGGAAGCAAACGGAAGAAAACATCAACTAACAAGAATTTAAAATATATATATATATAAATATATATATATAAAATAGAACGAATATATATACCTCATATATATTATATATATATATAGGATGGATATATATATAGAAGAATAAAACCTCAGTGACCACGGCAATGGAATTAAGAGAATTTTAGAAAAATAATTTTTTTTTTTTGCCAGATGTGAAATGACAAGAGAGAAGGTTCTTGACAGTCATGTTGCATAGCATGGAGGTGTGTCGGCACACGAACTGATATATGCTGCAGGAGATCGTGGATTATGGAGAGGCATGATCGCCCACGCCAGTCGGCAAGGCACCTGATGATGATGATGCAATGACAAGAAATCCTTCTTGTCGGGAACTAAGCCAGACTATAAGCTAAAAAAAGAACAGTGGATACCTAACATGCCGACATGTTACAAGAGTACAATAGAGAACAAGAATCACCGTTAGATAAACGTCTCTGAGAACAAAATCTACTGGAACCACAAGAAACAGAATTAGAACAAATACGGCATAATAAAGATCGCAATTATAAGCAAAGATCCTAGAAGCTTAAATGCTTGAACGCGATCGAATTGTTATTTTCTTCCTCAGAAGTCAAGACTTGGCCATTTATGAACACATAGAGATCATCAATGCCATATAAGGTTGTTGCGTATCCTTTACAGGACTTTGCAGAACCAACCCTAACAGCCCCTGGCTGTTGTGTGGTTTCTCTAGGCAAATTGTTAGTTTTTGCTTCGGCTTTCTTGATACCACTGTCGAAACCAAGCAAGGGCCATTAGCTGGGATCGAACCCGGCATCCCGGCATTACGAAGCGAAGTGTTCGCATCGACTTAGCCACAGAGCCGACCATCAATGCCATACGAGGTACTAAACGCTGCGAGGCTTTCAGTTTCGTGGAAAATGATAATTCACTGTACAGACTGCGTACCCTGGGTATACCAACAGGGGCAGTGAGGCAATAAAATCATGCGGAAGCCACCCGTGGTTACATCAGCCAGAACAGAATGGGAGTTATTAGCCTAAAAACACTTAGAGACACTCAGGAGGAGACTGTAGCACTTACGGTCATGTCCGATTTGCGATAAAGTGATCTTTAAATAAACAGTCAACAATGAAAAACAAGATAAGACCAGTCTAACTTCGCCCCAATATGGGACGCAACTTTCTGTTATTTATAAGCCCCACCCCGGCTGCAGTCGAGAGAACCATAATGTAACCTAACGGTTGAACGAGGTTTCTGAATCTATTCCCGGGTATTTCCCCTCCGAATGGTGATATTTATAGTCACCGGGTGTTTATCGCTAGTTGTGCGGAGCTGATGGAGTTAAACGTCATTCACTCACTCAGTACCTATTTGTTGACTTTCTGAGCGCATCCTCTCACAATACTATTACTGTTGCTTAAACAAGGCTACCGCTCCCCCTTCCAGCACAACCCCAAACACCCTCAACCAAAATTATAAGAGAGCTGAGGCTCCAGAATGATTTCTTTTTGGTGGCGTCCCTGATTTGTACATACGCGCTTGTATTCCGTCACCTTCTGGTAATTCTTCCTATTAATCATATTTCTTGTGCATTGCCCTTTTTTACATTAAATAACTACTAATCATGTTACCATTACTGTTCTCCTTCGATTTATTTTCACCAATGGAACCGCCCCATCTCGCACTCAGCAATAAGGTATTTATTTGACAACATAACCGCCATCCCTTTGTTTGTTGGTTTGTGTCAGACTTGGATTTATCCAAATACAACGATTTCTGCCAGGCTTCTTGCAAATTCTCACTAAGCCAAAGGGACTCTGGCACGAGTTACCACAATTACATTCAGGGGGAAAACCCAGTTATACGTGTAATAGATTGTACGTGACGAGAATACATCTCGTATTTGGGCTGATCCCCTTTACGATCCCCAAAAAGAAAGGATTTTCCATCTCAGGGAACTCTAGTAATTGGCACCTGGGGAGTTTACTGATAGAGTCACTCTCGCCATTTATAGATAATCCATATAAATAATAGATTGACTGCTTGGGAGAAAGATACATAGACTAACAGCCACGGACAAATAGATCGATACATAAGAAAATTTAGTCTGTTCGGTTGGGTTGGAAGCGGGTTAGAAACGGACGGGGTGGGGGAAAGAGGTGGGGGTGGGGGAAAGAGGGGGGGGGGGAAGAGGGGGGAGTGAGAAAATTATAAGTAAAAAAAATAGTTAACCCATTGCTTTTTCTTCCTCTTCTTCTTTTTCTTCTTCTTCTTCCTCTTCTTCTTCTTATTTTTCTTCTTCTTCTTCTTCTTCTTCTTCTTCTTCTTCTTATTTTTCTTCTTCTTCTTCTTCTTCTGCTGCTGCTGCTGCTACTACTGCTGCTGCTACTACTACTACACTACTACTACTACTACTACTACTACTACTACTACTACTACTACTACTACTACTACTACTTTCTCTCCTTCCTCCTCCACGACCTCCTCCGTCTCCTTGTCCTGTCCTCTTGATGTCATCACCACCACTTCTGCTTCTTCGGTTTATACTCGCCCTGGTCCTCCCCCTGCTCCCACTTGCTCCTTTTTTTTTTTTCAACTTACCTTTTTTTTTTTTTCTTTTTTTTTCCCTCTACTGAAATGCCTCGCAGCGTCAGGGCATAAAGACATCTCTGGAAAGGTCCCTTCTGTTCGCCGAGTATAAATTACTTTTTGGTGTCTCTGATATCACTGCGGTCCGTATCTGCGCGTTCGGCCTCTGGCTCTGTTAACGATGTATATGTATAAATTGCTCTCTGTTACATGGCCAAACCATTTGATTTGTTGTCTACCTATAGAGTTCAGTATTGGTCCTGATTTCATCGTTCCTAAGTCGATCTTTCCTCGTTACACCTAGCATAGTACGTAAACATTTCTTTTCTATCCTGACTATTTTCCTGCTGTCTTCTGAAGACAGTCTCCATGTTTGACATCGATAGCATAGCCCTGATAGAATATTGTGTTGAACAGTGTTCTTTTAGTGTTCATATTTAGATACTTGGGGAAAAGGGGGGGGGGGGGGGGGTTAAAACTGTAATTATATATTATTTTTTAAACTAAAAGTGGCAAGATATAATCAAGACAACTGGATTAGTAATGTCTGTACTGCTGAATAGAGCATTAAAAAGAAGAACGACTGAAACAGTTAACTAATCAACGGAAAATATTCGTTAAATTTTCCTTTTAGAAATCCTTACCATCTACTTCATAAACTATGAATCAATACTCATCGCGCCCAGAAGCACATAAGGCAGAGACAAGCTGTCGCCATTTAATTCGACCCTCTTTCTCCAGTTTTGTCTTTCGCGTAGCCTTTTCAGCCTCACAATTTGCCTCCAAGTGCGTCTAGGCCTGCCTCATCCTCGCTGTCTTTGTGGTGTCCATTGCATTGCCTGTCTCAGTAGTCTCTCTCTCTCTCTCTCTCTCTCTCTCTCTCTCTCTCTCTCTCTCTCTCTCTCTCTCTCTCTCTCTCTCTCTCTCTCTCTCTCTCTCTCTCTCTCTCTTAATTCTGAGAACGTATCCAATCCACCTCTATCTTAGTTTTTTTTTTTCTGAATTTACTTTTTTTGGGGTCTGTTATTTGTTGTAATCTAGAATTGCTGCTTTTATCTTCCAATGCGAACGCCAACAATCTTCTGAGAAGTCTTCCCTCAAACCTCTGATCATGCTCCCTATCTCTCCCTGGTAGTTGGTTAAACGCCTCGAATTGGTTTCTCAGTTCGACGCAAAAATCTTCTCTGACTTTTAATGTCCTGAATCAAATAATGGGCTTATAGCGATGAAATAACAATTGTCAACACATTGGTCGACGTGTTGATCTGTCAGTGATATCTGTGTGTACCACTTTTTAGGGCGGTGTTGACAGAGGATTGTGAGCATGCTTATTTAGGGTCGCGTGGCTAATGCTGTCGCAACGGATCGTACAGGTTAGGGTATTTAATTGTTTCCCTGATAGAACAACTCCATCACCTTGCCGGGGGTCGAACGCGGGTCTCCCGCATGAGAGTCCGAGCTTGTAACCACTCCTGACGCGTTGATTAGATGGTTTAAGTCAGTAGCCACTGCAGAGATCAGGGAAAGAACTAAACAAATATTAGTAAACCAAGAGATGGTGGAAACGATGGATATAAAATATAAATACAAATGAGATATGCCTGTTGTTCGCAGAACTAGTTGAATGCCCTATGTAGTATTGCACGTACCTCTAGTGATCTATAGTAATTGTTGCTTTTATCAACTATGAAATGCGTTTGTAATGAAAGGCTACTTGGGTTGGCATCTCTAATATGTGCGAACTGTTTGATTTTGCCGGAACTGTCTGACTTCTCACATGGGACGGTGATAGGTGTTCTGTGGGGTGTTCGCTGACACAGGAAGGGAGCATTTATAGAGCTAACCTGTTTGTTGGTCAGATACACACACTTCCTCCTCTTTGTTTATCCGAAGACGTTAATGTGTTGTGCCTGTTTACAATATGGCTGCAATATTTCGACCAACACATCCAATCCAACTTCTGCAGGCATTTGGTACCCGGGGTAACCTTTCTGAGACCGATAATTGATAACCATCTATCTCTTGCCTATTTATTTATCTCACTGTGTCAGTTTCTGTTTATTGTCTATAAGCGATGATAGCTTGTTATACAAACATAACACGCACAATTTGATTTCAAGTTTTTGTGCATGTTTACATATTATGGCAATAATGGTCATGAAATCATTTGCTCTCATTGTGCAGAACATTTCTTAACGCCAGCAGGTCTTGCTAATCACACTCGCCATTGCCTTGGGCTGTGATGCCAACGTACAACTGTATCACAATGTAACACTATCGTCTGGAAAAGCGGAAAGGTGCCAGCCCTGGTTATACATAGTTGTGTTATGCTGTTGAAGGATTTCTAACCGCAACGTTCATTTTGTCAATCATGATTGTGTTTTATTGTGAGCTAACCATCTCTATTTCTCGTTGAAGTTGATTTTCTCTGCTTCTGTGAGTTCGACAAATACTTGCAAATTTGTTTATCTTTACTAATTCGACGGTCTGCTTAACGTTTCGACGCATCAAACAGCTTTCCAGCTTGCGCTTCGAACGGACTATATTATCAACAGAAGCCATCCAAACTAGGTAGGAAAACTCTCCCCAAATCCTATTCTGAAAAAGCGATAACAAGGATTTTCACCAGCTCTTGGAGGAGCGAATTCGCGTACAAAATATCCAGTCAGCAAGATCGAAATCGGCAGAGCTAACGAGGGACACCGTCTCTACTTCTGCTCCAAGCCAATTTGTGTGGTAAAGAAAATCGATTTCGCCCCCAGGAACTGTTAAATCTACTCTGAGAAATAAGGTTCCCTGGCATCCTAATGGCAGATAGCGGGAGATAACTTTGTCAACATTGTTATTCTGCTTGGCATACAGTGTAAACTTGGTGCTTCTGGCCCTTGTTGACAGCGGTTTCTGTCTATCTATCTATCTATCTATCTATCTATCTATCTATCTATCTATCTATCTATCTATCTATCTATCTATCTATCTATCTATCTATCTATCTATCTATCTATCTATCTATCTATCTATCTATCTATCTATCTATCTATCTATCTGTCTGTCTGTCTGTCTGTCTGTCTGTCTGTCTGACTTTTCGTCCGTTCATCTATGCGTCCCTCTGTCTGATTGTCTGTCTGTTTGACTGTCCGTCTGCTGTCTGTCAGTCTGTCCACCTATCTATCTATCTATCTATCTATCTATCTATCTATCTATCTATCTATCTATCTATCTATCTATCTATCTATCTATCTATCTATCTATCTATCTATCTATCTATCTATCTATCTATCTATCTATCTATCTGTCTGTCTGTCTGTCTGTCTGTCTGTCTGTCTATCCGACTTTTCGTCCGTTCATCTATGCGTCCGTCTGTCTGATTGTCTGTCTGTCTGACTGTCCGTCTGCTGTCTGTCAGTCTGTCCACCTATCTATCTATCTATCTATCTATCTATCTATCTATCTATCTATCTATCTATCTATCTATCTATCTATCTATCTATCTATCTATCTATCTGTCTATCTGTCTGTCTGTCTGTCTGTCTGTATGTCTGGCTGTCTGCCCATCCGCCCGTCTGTGCCTGTCTGACTGCCAGTCTACCTATCTATCTATCTATCTATCTATCTATCTATCTATCTATCTATCTATCTATCTATCTATCTATCTATCTATCTATCTATCTATCTATCTATCTATCTATCTATCTATCTATCTATCTATCTATCTATCTATCTATCTATCTATCTATTTCTGGCCGTATGCCTGCCTGCCTAACTGCCTGCCTATCTGTCTGTCAACGTTTCCATACATTTAATTCTATTCTATATAACAGCACATCCTACCTTCCATCTATCAGTGCTTCAAATGTTGTAATCTGTAATATTTCTCCCATGCACCACTTTCTCTAAGCAACAAAACCATCGCCCTGCTCGCTGAGAGCCGGAACTGGCAAAGCCGCTTGCTACAAGAACCGTGTGCCTCCATTCTGCAACACACACGATCACTTCCTCTGCAGATAGAATGTCAAGATGATTTAGATCCGGTTTGATTTTCTCCATCCTTCTCTCCTTGGCTTGTGAACCTTGAAACTTGCTATTCTGCGGTTTTTATTATTTTCTGCGAGGTTCCCTTTCTTTAACTTGGTTACAGTACAGTCTTTCACTTGATAAGAAAGCTAGCTGTTTATTTCTTGTTTATCTTTTTGACTTGTAAATAAATGAATGTTTATTTTTGTGGCTATTGTTTTTAAAGGGTGGGGTGGCCAACGACAAAGACATAATACATACATACAGACAGACAGACATTTCGTAGTATTTAGTATTTATTTATTTGCCATTCGTCATCATTCTCAAAATAATAATAATAATAATAATTTTTATTATAATTTTCTAGGGGCAGGGACCTCAAAGAGTTTAAGCCGCAATTAATTGTGCAATAGACGTGATAAGTAGTATTGTTATTGCTATTGTTATTACCCACTTAAAAAGAAGAGAGGCACCACGCACCCCAGAAACACAAACTGGTAGATGGGGTGGGGTTTAGCGGCTCCCTCCCCCACCCCCAGTGCTTACTAAGTGGCGGCGTGCCTAGGTACAGAAAAGCAAAGAAATCAGCAGGATGTTGACCCTATTACAAACCTTCTGTTGACCCCATTACAAACTTTCTGTTGACCCCCATTACAAACCGTCTGTTGACCCCATTACAAACTTTCTGTTGACCCCATTACAAACCGTCTGTTGACCCCCATTACAAACCTTCTGTTGACCCCATTACAAACTTTCTGTTGACCCCATTACAAACCTTCTGTTGACCCCATTACAAATCTTCTGTTGGCCCCACTACAAACCTTCTTTTGACCCCAGTACAAACCTTCTGTTAACACAATTACAAACCTTCTGTTGATTCTATTACAAACCTTCTGTTGACCCCGTTACAAACCTTCTGTTGACCGATAAAATATGAGTTTAGCTTCATTTGCTCCTGCTCCCAGGTCGACCCAGCCTTGAGCGGGTACTGGGTGTAATCCCGGGAAGTAAGGGCGGCTGGTGTGATGCTGACCACGTCACCCATTTAGGGCCGATTGGTGTATAAAATATAGGTCTAGTCCTACATGCCCTATACGTCTAAAGGCGCGGAAAAGGGTCTTTAAATTTACTTCATATGCTCCACCTTAAGTTCGCGTTAAGATGTTTCTTTACCTACACACACGGACACAGACTCAAATTTGCAACAGAAAATGTCATGGGAAATAAAGGCGGATATCGCGATATACTGTCCACATCGCTAATCAAGTGCCGATTGGTTAATATTATTAATGAACAAATCAGTCAGAAAAGCCATCAAAATATTATTATACACCTTGGAACAGGACACAGTTGACTTCGCAGCCACATGTACACACAATTTGAGATTGGCGAATGTAGATTAGCACCTGAGACAAAGATCACGTCCTCCAAAACTGTGCCAAATATAACATATCAAGGCAAAACTTTTGGCCAAAAGAAACACCAGTGCAAGCCAAACTTAACGGGTCGCTGAGTGAATTAAAACAGACAACGAAGTTCATACTAGAGACAACGTTGCACATATAGATAATCTATTTGAAGCGAACAAAATAATAATAAGTAATAATAATAATAATAATAATAATAATAATAATAATAATATGGGATATCCTCCGAAAAACTGGCATATATAATGGCTGCCAAAAACTGTGCCACAGTCACGTGTCATTTGCGCACTTCCGGCGACTTAATTTGCGGTTTTTCGGCGACTACCGCCACCGCCGAGAGTTTTCCAGACGCCGCTCACGAGGCGTGGATTGGGTCTAAACTAGATGGCTGGGACTCACGAGCAGCAGCTTCTGCATCTCCTGCAGCTTTGCTCGTAAGTCCCAGCCATCTAGTTTAGCACCAATCTACGCCGCGTGAGAGGCGTAGGGATACTAAGCGGTGGCAGTAGTCGCCGGAAACCCGCAAATTAGGTCGCCGGAAGTGCGCAATTGACACGTGACTGAGGCTCTGTTAGGGTGTTTTTGCGGCCGCCATAATATGTGCCCGATATTCGGAGGAAAGCCAAAATGTGTTTGTAATTATACATTAAAAAAAAACTCTATGGCACCACTCAATTTTTTTTCTTTCTGTCGGCGTCCCTGAAGACTAGAACGTTCATGAACTCGCCTTGCTGTCTGACGGAGAAGACAACATTATGTCCGCCGACCCATCTCCAAGAATTCTGTGTGTGTGTACCATCTCATTTCAAGCCCCAACGGTCAGGTCCACACTAAAAAAAAAACCGCCCTCGGTGCGGTTATAAAACATAGGAAGCTCCCAATGACCCTCTAGGTTCCAGAATAAACACATGAAATCTCTGACTATTGATTTTAGGCGCTCGACGTCAGGAGACAGTTTTACAGCCAGTGTCTTTGCCAATTTGTATATGGTGATTCTTTAAGATCCGACGACGGTTCGACGTAGGGGTGTTTCTGTACTTTAACTGTGGAAGACACGGTTCGCACTACGGTGCGTGTTTTGATTTTTTTAAAGAAGAGTTAAGTTAAGTTGAGCTGAGTCAGGAAATTACATCACTGCACTCGGGGCATTCTCATGCGTGCTCCGTCCTCATCTTCAGCAGCCAGCGCAGAGTTCCAATACTGATGGTACCGGTCACAACCTGGTTATATGTCCGTCTTGTCTTTTCTCTGAGTGTAGTGAGCCGGCCATACCTTTTAGTTACACACAGGTGCCTCATTATCTCAGGCCATAATAATCGTGTTTCTCTACTGATTCCGTTGCTTGTTCCCAAAGGGCCTTGACCACATATGCCTTGTCATGTATCAATTCACCACCCAGTCGTACGGATCTTGCCAATCTGTCTGGCTGTTTATTAGCCACAACGCCAGAAAGGCCTAGAGAAAAGATCAACAGTATGCTCACTACCCGTGACCTTTCCAGTAAAGCTTGCCACTCTGCTCGAAGCATCCCTGTCTTAACCTTTCTCAGCATGCTTTCACAGTCTTTTTTTTTTTTTTTAAAGAAAAACGACGGGGACATAACGAAGAAGGAGAAGAAGAAAAGGAGGAGCACGAGGAAGAAGAAGAACAAGGAGAAGAAGAACAACAACAAAAACAACAAGAAGAAGAACAAGAACAAGAAGAAGAAAAGGAATAAGAACAACAAAAAAAAAAAACAAGAACAAAAAGACGAGCAATAAGAAGAACATGAGCAAGAAGAAGAAGAAGAACAAGGACAAGAAAAACAAGGACAAAAAAAACAAGAACAAGAAGAAGACGGACGAGGAAAAGAAAGAGAAGACATCGAATTTTCCTTTTCTCTTCATCTTATTTGTTGTTCTCTCTTTCTTGTCTTCATTCATCCATCTCTTTCTTCTTCCCTTGGTGTATACTTTCTCCGTTTACATCTGCTTACAATCCTTCGTTTCTTCCAGTTTTCTTCCCCCTTCATTCCTCCAAGCTCACCTCTCTTCTTCTTTGTCGTCGTTATCCTTCTTGTCCTCTTCTTCTTCTTCGTCGTCTGTTTCTTCTTTCTCGCCTTTCTCCTTCTTTATCTCCATCTGGTTATTTTTCTTCTTCTTCTCTTCGTGCTTTCAAATTCCAACATAAACTGCCCTAATTAAAATAAAACAAAATTTATATTAACACCCCGAGGATAAACAATCACAAACAAGTGTGCACACCCTATAAGGACTCCAGTGTGGGTCAACAGAAATCTCAAACCCTGATAAACTGTAGCAGAGCGGTTCTCAGACCTCTTTCGTCGCGGCACCCTTGTCGTGTTAAAAACATTTCGCGGCACAGCTACCCTTAAAGCAGTTTAAATACTTAGGAAGAGGGGAAACAGTGCACATTTGAGGTTATGTTGTCTTTAACGCGATGGCATAAACGAATGCAACCGAATTCGCCTTTTAATCATCGTTCGTTCAGCTCTTCGTTTGATGCACTTTAAACGCGCCTTTACATTATCGCTAGCAATATCTTCACATTTGATTTGACTTTTAAATATCTGTATGCGTTAAGAAGAGAAATTTTAGCACAATGCTTTCGAAATATTCCACTTTTTTTTGGAAAAAAGAAGAGGAGAAATTGACATCTTTTGCGGCACCCTGGCAAACGCATCGCGGAAGACGATAAGGGTTCCATCAGCATCCGTCTCGAGAATGAATTGATTTGATTCATAGAACCGCCATCACAGCACTGTAATAAATTTTATAAGCACTCTGTTACCATTTTTCAGCAGCTAGCGAAGAGACACGAAGACTAATGGTGCCAGGATATAAGTGATTCTTGAGTATGAAACGTCCATGTTTCCCTTAGCCTCGAGCATCTGCCACGAGAACCTCTCTCTCGTCACTCCCCGCTGCAAATCAATCTCACCATGACTGTGATGATCCATGATGCCTCCTCCGAACTGTACACGCTCTCCCACAAGGCACTAATCACGTTTGCCTTGTCATGCATCAGTATTCCACCAAGTTGTGCAGAGCCAGCCAGTCTGTCCGCCGTTCGAGAACAGCTGCTGTAGCGTAAACTAGTCTTCACTAAGCTGGTGCAGCAGAGTGGTCGCCAGATTTTTGTGTCAGTTCTTGAAGAATGGTTCTTGTTGTAGTTGACGTTGTTACTTAACCAGTGGCGAAGCGTGGATAGATTGCTGCAACACCGATTACACTTTCTAATCTTCTTTCTTTCTTTTCTCAATATCTGATTATGCCATTTAGGCGTTGCAGTTCATCAGAAGATAGCCGATCGAGCCAGGGTGTGCTCGGTCGCTTGATATGCCGTGATGTTATGCAGTCTGAAGGTGTCAGTGACTCCTTCAATCCATATTCTTCTCGGTCTTCCCCTGCCTCTTGATGTTTTGATGTTAATGTTGTATGCTCTTGCTGCTGGCATCGTTGGTTTCATTCTTATTAGATGGCCAACCCATTTTATTCTTTGTTTCTCAATAAATTTGAAGGTGGGTGTTGTTCCAATAGTTCTTGTGATCACGTGGTTTCTCACTCGATCTCTTCTGGTTTTATTCACAGCCGTTCTGAAACATTTCATCTCACAGCTGTTTCTTTTGTGTTCTTTTGTCAACGTCTGACATTGGTAACCTAAAGTCGGTATAAATATTGTATTTATGAATTATGTCTCTATTGGGATAGCAGGGTGTTTTAAAATTGGAGCAAGTTGGTACCTGACATTGTTAGCTTCTTTCCAACTCACATCTATTTTACAACTGTGTTTAAAGATGCTTCCCAAGTATTTACTAATCAAATTCTTTCCATTGTCGAAGAAAAATTATTTTACTATTTATTATTACTGTTTAACTACTTATTACAAGTAAACAGTGAGGGATGGAGAGTGAGAAGCAGCAACGAAATTCAAAATCTGTTTAAATCACCACTGATCACTGGAATCATGAGAGCTAACAGACTGAAATGGCTGAGGCATAACTAACTGACGAAGCAAATGAGCACAAACACATACTGCACAAATAAATTGGGTAGATAGATTACACAGACGGCTGGAAATGACTGTGTGGGTTGCGGGGTCCCTTGTGGGCAGGACAAAAATATACCCGCACGCCTCCCATACAAGCACGTCATAGGAGTCAACTAATTGGGAGCTTCCTTCCAAGTTGGAGTCCATCTGATCCAGCGGCAAAGAACAACCAGCTGCACACAAATAAGCTAGTAAAACAAATATACATGCACAAAGAAGGGCCTAGCACAAAGCCAAAATCCAAACGAAGGAACAAACAACCAGGACTTTCAGCCAGAGGTTACAGCTAACGAATAGAGTAGAAAAAATAAAAAACAAAACCAAAATTATTTATAAATTTTTTAATTACAGCTTTGCAAAAATATCGGCAGTTTCATAGTCATCAATGAGGTAAAATAAAAATAATGAATATAGCAGTGTAACACTAAATACTAAAGAAAAGAAAACAACTATGTACACACACAATGGGGGGGGGGGGGGGGGGGGGGGGGGGGGTGTGTGTGCAGGGGGTGGGACAGTCCTAGCATAAGAGTTATCTGACTCCACACACAAACGCACAAGGCTGGAAACAACTCTCACAGTGCATGTCGCTTCTGTTCATCCCTAAGTACCGAAGAACGCAAGGAACAGCACTAACAACACAACTGTACATACACACTTCTCTCATAGAGCTATCATGTTAGTTCATCTCTCGGGGAATGGGGAGGGGAAGGGATCTGGGTGTCTCGAGGCATGGCGTCCGCCTCAGGTGCTAGAGGTCCTGGGTTCAAGCCCTGGTGAATGCTGGGATTTTTTCACTTGTACCTAGTAATTTCCCCTGGTCACTCAGTAGTTGAAATACAAATTCCTTGGCAGTTGGAAATCGAAAAGAGCTGCCTATCAACGATGCCTGTCAAAATTTCAGGGTCGTCGCCGGTGCTACGAAGTTCGTGCACTACGCTGAAATTCTTCGGACTCGGGCTTGAGTTAAGAGAAGAATGGAGCACTTATGGGTAACTACCTTTTGCCACGATGCTGATGCGTTGCTCAAACCTTCCACACTCGGTACCTGGGTGGGGGGTATGGGACAATATTCACACATATATGTGTGGTGTGGGTGCAGCCGTCACAGTGCATGTCATGTCAGTTCATGTCCCAGTACTGGGCAAAAGTTGGGTGCCTCTCCTTGACACCAAGCCCCAGCTGTTGCTGCATGTGATTTCATTAGGCAGTTTCACACTCAGTTGTGTGCCCCTGCTGTCTGACTGGCCAGCTCTCAATACCACTATCAAGACAAAGGCAAGGCCGACTTGCACAGGAAAGTTAGAGATAGTGAAGAGGGGGGTAGGGGCATACATGAGACATACACAGCAAAGAATGACAATTCTTACAGTACACATATCATCCTAGCTAAACTCTTAGTACTGATGTGGAGCGGAGGATGTGTCTGTGTGGGTGTGTGTGTGTGTGTGGGGGGGGAGGGGAGAAACTGTGGCACATGCAGGAGACAGTACTTGCACAACATACAATTCTGTACACATACAACTAGAAAGGACAACTCTTACAACAAGAAATGTATTCTCTAGTAATCACACAACAACTAGTTGGGGGGAGGGAGCGAAGAAAGAGAGGTAGGACAGATTATTCATGATGGCTTGTCACATGGCATGGGAAGTACATTTTTGGGAGCCCTTGATAGCAACGATAACGACTGCATAAAGCTAACACAATATATGCCATTAGTTGGGCATCTTTTACAGGACTTCCCAGAACTGGCCCCAGTGTGTGTGTGTTTATATGTGTGTGTGTGCTTGTGTGTGTGTGTGTGTTTATATGTGCATGGTTGTCTGTTATTTTACTAGGTAATGTTAGGTTCAGTAGTTCTGAACAGTCAGCTCTTGAGAACACTGTCAAAATCAGCGTAAATTGACCAACTGGCGAATGGACCAACTGGCGAATGGACCAACTGGCGAATGGACCAACTGGCGAATGGACCAACATGCTATTCGACCAACTGGTGAATGGACCAACTGGCTATTTGACCAACTGGCGAATGGACCAACTGGTGAATGGACCAACTGGCGAATCGACCAACTGGTGAATGAGCCAACAGGCTATTCAACCAACTGGTGAATGGACCAACTGGCTATTTGACCAACTGGTGAATGGACCAACAGGCTATTCGACCAACTGGTGAATGGACCAACTGGCTATTCAACCAACTGGTGAATGGACCAACTGGCTATTTGACCAACTGGTGAATGGACCAACAGGCTATTCGACCAACTGGTGAATGGACCAACAGGCTATTCGACCAACTGGTGAATGGACCAACAGGCTATTCGACCAACTGGTGAATGGACCAACAGGCTATTCGACCAACTGGTGAATGGACCAACAGGCTATTCGACCAACTGGTGAATGGACCAACAGGCTATTCGACCAACTGGTGAATGGACCAACAGGCTATTTGACCAACTGGTGAATAGACCAACTGGTGAATGGACCAACTGGCAAATCGGCCAACTGGCAAATTGGCCAACTGGCAAATCGACCACAGCTAGAATCGAACTGGGTATCACAGAATTAGTGTTGACACACCACAAATGCTGCAGGCAGTGTCACAGACTTGCCATTACTTTACAAGTAACAACTACAGAGAGCTAATCTCACCCACATTTCTTTCCCCCCCCCCCCCCTTTCCTCTCGTGTGTCAAACTATGGCTCAAGGGTGCCAACACAACTATGTTAATTTATTTAACTATATATACATATTATATATAAACACAAATGGTGTGGACCATAGTGGTGCAGAGGCCAGACACTTTACCAGCCAGTCCGAAGTCTTGAGATTTGAATCTGCATTAAGGCAATGTTTATAACTGACACAGAGCTTCCAGGTCGACCCAACCTAAAATGAGTACCAGGAAATGTCTTTGGAAATGAAGGCGGCCAGCGTAGGTTTTTTTTTTCAACAAGTCACAAAAAATAGTACTAACACTTGACAAGCTACCTGTCATGTGCTATATCCTGGGATGCCACCCACTGTGTTGTAGTCCCTGTCAGACTGCACACAAATCCCCAAGAGAGCTGCACGCTCTGTCAGCTCCCAAGCCCTGTGCCCAGAAAGCTTCTCCATGCTGTGTTGTGTGCCCAATCAGATCCCCGACTGTATAGTGTGCCCAGATAGCTTTCCCTGCTGTGTTGTGTGCCTAGACAGATCCTCCAATGTGCCGTACATCTTGTCAGACGGCATACACATGCTCTCCAGCATTGCCTGCTGTCAGCTTATTAGCTGCTTGCCCAGACATGCTTCTCTCATTGTACTCAGTGCCCAGGTAGGTTCTCCCCTATGCTGTTACCCTTTAACATGTCACTGCCCTGATAACAATGATTCAAATCACAACAAACTACAGCAAATAGTTTTCACTCAATTTTAGTTACCGAAGTCAGAACCCCCAGCACAGAAAGCAAAATCCTAAAGGGCAAATACAACAGTACACTACTTTTTCTTTGGACTGCATTCAATAACTGCTGGTCTCTTAATTACCACCACCACCAACTTATATCCAGGCAACATACCCGCCAACTGAGCCATCATATTGCAGTTAGCAAACCCAAACTATATTTCATCTGAGTAGGGTTCCAATCCTAGTGCAGCATTTGAACAGTAGGACTTACTTTGATCACCAAAAGGAACAGTCAACACCTGCCTGCTGCAATGTTCATGTTATATGCTTCCATATTTCAATCAGTCAATAGATCAGTCCAGTTCATTGTATCGGGCAAACATGGTTTTCTTCAGGGCCACTCTGTAGTCATCGCCCACATCAGCAACTACGGTGGCTCCCCTGGCACCAAGACCTGCTGTTTTGCTGCGCCGCTGTGCCTGGGTGAAAGACAATACAGGATTCATGCATACATAGGTCGACAGAGATGTTACGTGTTGTGCATGAAGAAGAGATGTTTTGTTGTGTAAGAGAGATATGTTGTGTGAAAGAGAGAGATGTTATGTGTTGTGTAAGAGAGCTCTATTGTGTGAGAGAGATGTGTTGTGTGAAAAGAGATGGAGATGTTATGTGCTGTGTGAGAGAGCTATGTTATCTGAAAGAGAGAGGTGTTAAATGTTGTGTGAAGAAAGAAGTTTATATGTTGTATGTGCAAGAGAGATGTCTATATGCTGTGTGATAAAGAGAGATATGCTTATGTGATGTGTGCAACAGAAAGAGGTCAGGTGTTGTGTGTAAAAGAGAAATGTTTATGTGCTATAAAAAAGAAAACAGATACAAAGAAAGGGAAGGAGAGAGGCAGACACAAAGATAACATAGAGGAAGGGAGAGACAGAAGCAAACAGAGAGGGAGGAAGACAGAGGCTGAAAGATATACAGAGAAAATGATATAAAAAAGCAAAAGACTCTGACAAGTGAATAGAAGGGGAGAGAAGGCAGAGAGATAGAGAGGAAGTGGGGGGGGGGGGGGGGGGGGGCCAGCAGATACAGAGTGAGAATGAGGCAGACAGAGGTTGAGAGAGCGAGGGGAGAGAGATCCACAGGGCAGGAAAGAGACGGCAAACTGACACAGGAGATAGAGGAAGGAAGAGAGAGAGAGACAGGCAGACAAAGATACAGACAAAAAAAGATACAAAGAAGTGGTGAGAGACAGAGAGAAGGCAAGACAGAAAGAGAGAGTGAGAGTGAGAGTGATCTAAAAGAGATCTAAAACTAATATGTCAGTCAGTCAATTGCTAAATGGGTCAAACAGTAGGACAGCTAAAAGTAACACATCAAAAGAATAAAGCTAATATCATAGAAAACATCAAGGGAAAAAAAACAGGTCCCATCCCATTCCCAAGCACAGCACAATTACTCCTGTATCCATCTTTCACTTTGGTTGGGAAGTTGTTTCACTATAA
This sequence comes from Candidula unifasciata, assembly GCA_905116865.2. Taxonomy (NCBI): domain Eukaryota; kingdom Metazoa; phylum Mollusca; class Gastropoda; order Stylommatophora; family Geomitridae; genus Candidula; species Candidula unifasciata. Next base: position 25,452 of record CAJHNH020002956.1, read on the forward strand.
AGCTGGGCTTTGTTCTGTTTTTTTGATGTAGTGATAATGACTGGACTGCCTAACAAATGGGTCTTATAAACAGTCTTTTCATATCTGATTTGTTTCAATTTTTATTTCAAGGTTACTGATGGCTAACTTCAAGGAAAATATATATTCTTTTAAAATTTTCCGGGTCTCTTTAAGGCTTTGAAAGGCTACTTTTCCAGGGATTTTCAAGGAATCAAGAGTCACACTCAAAGGTCGATGTGATCAACATAATGTTGGCTAACTTTACTTCTCAAGACATTTCCAGTTGCCCATTTTAGACGAGAAGGCAAGGTCATTTATAAAATACCTGCCAAGGTGTGAACTTGATTTTAAGATTGTCAGGGCAGCAGGCCCAACACTATCCTGACTTTGTTACCAAAAGGATATTATTAACCCTTTTAGCACGGGAAGTTTTTCAGATGTCTAGCCAAAAACACGGAGCACTTTTTCAGTAAATTTGGATATTACTTTATTTAATTTTTTTGACACATTTCTGTTTTTCTGACCCCCATGAAATAATATATCTATTTGAAGAATATAGATTGAAGTTCATGATTTTCACAATATCGTTAAAATTAGTTGATGTATATGCAAATTATCTCATTTGCATATCTAAAAATAGAAAATCAGAATGTGAATTTTTAACTTCAATGCATGAAACACATAACTAAAAACAAAAATATATTTTATTTGAAATCTTTTTATTGATCTTTGGCCTTTCCACAAATGTTGTAAGCAATTCAATAGTCAAAAACAGGTATAGGTATATGAAACAGCAATAATATCTTTAGTTGTGTTTAGATATTTGGTGACATGTGTTTGTCACCTTCAGTCAGCACAAGAAATGGAGGTGCCGGAGTGACAACACCTTCGGGTGGATATACCCGGAGCCATGGTTGGGCTGTGGTCTGAACACAACAACGTCCCCATCTGATTCCCCACTATTACTACTAACACTAGATCCTGCATCAGTATCAACAGAATTAGTGTCATCACTTGATTCAAATGTTTTATCAACATCAAGTTTAGTGGCAGAAACATACGAGTCAGACATACTTTTAGCGGTTCGGGTCACTATCTAAAAAATTCAACAACAATTTTCACTTCGATACCAAACACTCGAAAGTCGCCATGTGTAAAGCTAATACAGCAGTTAATATAAATGAATCACTTTCAGTGTTTCAAAATAGGAGATTTCTTAGCGGTTCGAGGCGAAACACGATCGGGCCGATGATCGGTCGTTCCGTGTTTTTGGCTAGACATCCGCCGGCCGATAATCGGCCCGTCCGTGCTAAGAGGGTTAATCAGGTGCTTCACTATGAAAGTTCCCTGTGTGGGTTCTGGGACCCCCTTGTGGGGGAAACCAAGAACAGACTCACTGCCTCCCCAACAAGCATGCCGTGAAAGTGGACTAATTGGGGGTTTCCATCAAAGCCAGAGTGCATCAGCCTGAGAGGCACAGAACCAACTGTCTGCATACAAATAAGTCGGATCTGTAAAATAAATGTGCATGCAACTCAGGTTCTGGGGCACATCTAATATCCATGGGTGGATGAACAACCAGATCTTTCAGCCGGTGAATGCGCAGAAGAAGAAGAAAAAGGCAATGAAATTTAGCTGCACTAAATCTTTCAACATATTTTAACTCTCACTTTGGTTGTAAACATTGTTGTCTGCCGGACATCTAAATCTATCTTCCCATTTGCACTAAAAAGTAACATCACTCAGAATAAAGACAAAGAAAATTATTCAACAAAAAGGACAGCTGCTTAGTGGTGACTAGACATACCTCAATCGGGTCTGTAATTCCCTGATTGGACTTTCCCAGGCCTTGACCCTCTGACCAGCCCATCTTTTGCAACAGTTTGTTCCCAATATTGTCTTCCTTGATCCCAAATTTGGTTGGTTCCTCGTATCTGAAATACAAATGTTGGCAATTCTATAAAGTTATATACAAAACAGTGAGTGGAGTTTCATTGCAAAGGTCAATGGACATTGTTTAAACAACAGCCTTGAGTGAAACGTCACATCAAGCATGAGAAAGGAGGTAGAGGCAGCAACAGCAGCTTTCTGGTGACTGGTGAGCAGTACAGTCTGCAGCTTAATTGTAATGGACTCAGAGAATGCTTAAAACAACAGGGACTGATACCCACCTGTAAAGTGGCTTGCCTTTTTATAGCACTCGAATCAGGAGTAGCACATTGTTAACAACATTTAAAAAAAAAAGTAAACTAAAGGTCCATTTACACGCCAATCTTGGTCTCTTTCTTGGTCTTCCCCTTGCCTTCCTGGCAAATACAGTTTGGTCTGTCGGCATTCTCATTAGATGGCCAGACCATTAACTTACTGTGGCGGCATTACTGCAAGAAATTAAAGTCCAAATTATACTCACACTACTGGCTCTGGAAATTCGACTTCTCTCTCCTTTCTTCTTTTGGGTTCAGGGGGTTCCGGTGCTCCGTACTTCTGCCTTCTTTCTTTAGCACGATCTCGGTACTGCAAACATACAGTTCCAAATTGTTCTCAAAGAAATTTAACAGAGAAAATCAAATGTATTTTCTACATGAGCTGGCTAAAATATTTCAGTTGGGAAAGTGTTCGATGGAAGATTTAAAGGTCCCTGGTTAAATTCCCAGTTTTGGTAAATATCTGGTGGCCAGAATTATTTGCTACATGGTGAAAAGAAGCCAAACAGCCATAAGCCCTTTCACCCCAGAAACACACACAAATTAGGCCATGAACCTGTAGGAATTTCATGGGGAAAAAATCATTTAAAAAAAAATACATATTTCTCAAAATTTATTCTTCAACATTCATAATTAAAAAAAAAAAACACTACACTTTTTCAGTTTCTTTAGTTACCGAGATTTTCGTACAATAAACACATTCTGATATGAATTTTAAAGCATCCAAAACATTACAAATTTAAAAGATAGACTGAAGAAAACGTAAACTTGCCTCAATCTTGGATGCGCTGGAAGAACTCTTTGACTTTGTCAATGCTTCCAGATTTTGCTAAAGTAAAGAACATACATAAATAATTATGTAATTTATATAATTAATAGACAGACTATAAATCACAAATGCAACTAACATTTACACAGAGAGACAAAAAAAGGTGAAAAAAGGAAAGAAGGAGCAGGGTAGTAAGGACAGATGAAATAGAACAGCAGGAAAAGGGAAGGAAGGGCGGGTAATTAGAGATAAAGAGTGAACTAGGAAGAGAAAAAGAGAGAATTTAGATAAATAAAGAAACTGAAAGCAGGAGGGATAGACAGAAAAGAGAGAGAAAGAAAGAAAGAGAGAGAGAGACAGAGAGAGAGAGAGAGAGAGAGAGAGAGAGAGAGAGAGAGAGAGAGAGAGAGAGAGAGAGAGAGACAGAGAGAGAGAGACAGACAAACAGACAGACAAGAGACAGAGAGAGCCAAAGAAAAAGAGGTGGAAATCTGAGAGGCTAGGAGAAAACACTGAAGCAAAGAAAGGTGACATGAATCTATGATCCTACCAACAAATATAAGAAACACTGGCATATCAATAACGTATATCCCACAACAATCCGTTTAACGAACCCCAACAACATAGGATACCAAGTTTTAAGTAAATATGACTAAAAATACCGTACTGGACCTCCATTTGCCTATGAATCCCGAAATTCACCCCTTTACTAATTTAAAAAAAAAAAAAAGCTTCTTTTTAATGCATGTCAAAAATAGGGTGGCCATCTTTAAACTGTTTTTATGACATCATCATGCTCATCTGCACCTTGATGCCAAGTGCTTAACACTCTTGACATTCTTAACAACAAAACTGACATGTTACAAGACAATGGCACAGTTACTGTGATTTCTCTCATAGCTTTTAAGGTTTTCATTTAAAGTTCCCGATAAACAGTAACAACATGTGACCAGTACCTTATGTAATTCAGAGACTTGTGTGTGTTTGCTGAGAATCTCTTTGGACTGGAACTGCCTTTTGCAGAGGAGACAGGCAAGTTTGGCCCAGTCGACCAGCTTGGATTCATCCACTGCGGCAGCTGAGTCTTCATCATCACCGCTGTCACTGTCTCCACCGTAGGAGGCCACAAGACCAGGTTTACTGGACACTGAGGGCTTCTCCGACTTCTGGTGAAATTCAAAACAATAACATAACAGAAATAAAGAGGGATAAACAAGAACAGAACAGGTGACTTATACGCCAAAGATTAACACGCCTAAGATATAACAGATGGTTTGAACAAGTCAAACGTATAGGGCTTCTTGGGGACACCAAGAGCTTTAACTTCTGGGGAAATTAAAAATCAATTACATAAAAAAAATAGAAGAGGGATACACATATCAAGAATAGAAGAAGCGATGAACACACCAAAGATATAACAGATTATATAAACATGTCAAACATATAAGAAGTGACTAAACAAACAAAAACCTGTGACTACTGCCTGTATTTACAACCTTTTTACAACGGACAGACCGGGGGGGGGGGGGGGGGGGTGTTGGTTGACGCAAGGATTCAGAGCCATATGGTTAGTGCTGTCGCCACAGACTGTGCAGGTTAGGATGTTTATTGTCTGCACTTGCCAGAAAAACATCACCTTATCTGGAAGGGAGGGAAAGGGGGGCAACTCAGGACTCCCACATGAGAGCCCAATGTTGTAACCACTTGGCCAGCCGCCTCTCTGAGCGGTGTTTAATACACCAGACATTTAAGGTGATAGACATGTCAACAATGTAAGAAAAGGTGTATCATGTCAACAATGTAAGAAAAGGTGTATCATGTCAACAATGTAAGAAAAGGTGTATCATGTCAACAATGTAAGAAAAGATGTATCATGTCAACAATGTAAGAATAGATGACAAACATGTCAACAATGTAAGAAAAGGTGTATCATGTCAACAATGTAAGAATAGATGACAAACATGTCAACAATGTAAGAAAAGGTGTATCATGTCAACAATGTAAGAATAGATGACAAACATGTCAACAATATAAGAAAAGGTGTATCATGTCAACAATGTAAGAAAATGTGTATCATGTCAACAATGTAAGAAAAGGTGTATCATGTCAACAATGTAAGAAAAGGTGTATCATGTCAACAATGTAAGAAAAGGTGTATCATGTCAACAATGTAAGAAAAGGTGTATCATGTCAACAATGTAAGAATAGATGACAAACATGTCAACAATGTAAGAAAAGGTGTATCATGTCAACAATGTAAGAATAGATGACAAACATGTCAACAATATAAGAAAAGATGACAAACATGTCAACAATATAAGAAAAGATGACAAACATGTTAACAATATAAGAAACGGTGATAAACATGTCAACAATAAAAGAAAAGATTATGAACATGTCAACAATTTAAACATGGCAAAAATATAAGAAAAGATGATAAACATTTCAACAATATAAGAAAGATGATAAACATGGCAACTTCTTCTTCTTCTTCACTTCCTCTTTTACCGCTGTGGGTGTCGAGGGAGATATAAGGTTCTGTTTCTAGCTCTTCTGGCTGCCTCGACCATAGGCACATCGTACCGTTGTAGAGTTTCTCTGATGTTATCCTTCCATCTTGTTCTTGGTCTACCCCGTGCTCTACGCCCTTCTTCTCTTCCCATGTATGCTTTGTATGGTATGGTGTCACAAGGCATTCTCTCTAAGTGGGCAAACCATTTCACTTGCTGTCTTTGTATGTAACCCAGAATTGGTTCTGTGCCGACTTGTTCTCTTATGATCTCCTTTCTGATCTTATCTCTTATGGTCACTCCTACAGCCCTTCTCAGACATCTCATTTCCGTGGTTACTAATTTTCTTTTATGGTTTGTTGTGAGTGACCATGTCTGGCAACAATATAAGAAAAGATGATAAACATTTCAACAATATAAGAAAGATGATAAACATGGCAATAATATAAGAAAAGATGATAAACATTTCAACAATATAAGAAAGATGATAAACATGGCAATAATATAAAAAAAGATGATAAACATGTCAACAATTTAAGAAAAGATGAAAAACATGTTAATAATATAATAACTGATGATAAACATGTGAGCAATATAAGAAAATATTATGAACATATCAACAATACAAGCTATGGATGACAAACATATCGACAATATAAGGAAAGATTATAAAGATGTTAACAATATGAGAAGAGTGGATAAACATGACAACAATGATATAAGAAAAAGTGGATAAACATGTCAACAATACAAGCTATGGATGACAAACATATCGACAATATAAGGAAAGATTATAAAGATGTTAACAATATAAGAAGAGTGGATAAACATGTCAACTATTTAAGATACAATACATTGATATGGGCAGTGGGCAGGCCTAAGAAGAATTACTGTCTACATGAATTGGCTAAACACTTGAAGAAGTAGCCTTTTCTGTGGTAAAAATGTTGCAATGAGTTCATCATATTATCACCATCACCAGCTTCTGCCACTAAACCTTGTGGGAAGGAACAGTTCGCAGTCCAGCACTCAACAGGTGGCCTTCCATCTGAATGTGGAATATTTGTAAATGTCATCAATCCATCTTCTGGGTGGCACCGGTTGTTCTCAGGCATTTCATACGTATGTGCATTGTTCATAAATGTCATCAATCCATCCTCTTGGGTAGTACTAGCTACTGTGATTCCATCTGCATGTGCAATGTCCTTAATGTTGTCAATCCATCTTCTTGGGTGGAACTGGCTAGTGTCATTCTGTTTGAATGCACAATGTCCATATCATCAATCCATTTTCTCCTTGGGTACCTCTTTCTGCATAAAAGATCCCTATGATAAGTATAGTCCCTGTGTAAGTAGTTGTTTTGGCTGCGTGCCAACGAGATGACCAAACCATTTATAATTTGTCTCCAAGAATGGGTTCCATTAAGAAGAACCTAACTCTGAGAGGTACAAAATATGCAGGGCTGATGTCCAGGTCAGAAACTGAGAAAGTTGCCTGCAAAAGAGCGGAGTGGAGGAATTGAATGCGAGTCCTATGCAATGTCTAACGGCACACAATGGATGATGATGAGTATGGGTTCCGGAACCCCATTTTGGGAGAAACTAAAAATAGACCCACCACCCCCTAACAAACCTGTTGTAAGAGGCAACTTATTCTTTTAAAGCTGGAGTGCATCTGCCTGAGAGGTGAGCTGCTAACAAATACGCCAGATCTGCAGAATGGATGTGCACACAAAACTCAACTTCTGGAACAAGACTAAATTCCAGAACTGGGCGAATAATCAGAAATTTCTGCTGGAGTTTTCAGCTGGTGGGTGTTAAAAAGATTTTTTGCTTACATAATAAAGTATAAAGAAATAAACAGAAGACAAGCTAACAAAGACACAATGATAGTGAGTGTTACAGAAACCATGGCAGGCAACAATCATAAACAATACCAACTCACCAATAACTGAGGAGCTGGCATGGCTGACATTTCTTCCTTCTGAAAATAAAACGAAGAAACATAAACTAGAGGCGTGCAGTTAGAAGATTTAAGGGGAAGAGGTTCAGATGGCAGGTACAAAGAATTACCACAGTATGCTGTTTTTTTTTTTTTTTTTAAGTTTATTTTCAAGTGACTGGCCTAGGGGTTCCATGTGTTAGTGGTTAAGCTGTTTGCTGCTCGCTTTGTGGGTCATGGGTTTGTTTCACAGACTGCTTTCTTCAGCTTAAGGAGATTCCCTGAGAGTTTCTCTGGTTCTGTTGAGTTTGTGTTTTGTGCCAAGCTCTTAGCAGGCAGGCATTCATTCTGAAGAGACAAGACTGAAACATGGGTTCAAATCCAGTGCAATGAAGTTGATCCTCTGTCAAATCCAGCACAATGAAGTTGATCCTCTGCCAAATCCAGTGCAATGAGGCTGATCCTCTGAACATTAAGCTTCCCTTCTCATCCCGTAAATGTCACTAATGCAGCTTTGCTGGTTTTATTTGGACAGTAGTGGGTTTCCCTCCACAGAAACCACATTTCTGTCAATTGATGGGTATCCTTTCCACACAAAAAACCACATTTCTGTCAATTGATGGGTTTCCTTTCCACAGAAAAACCACATTTCTGTCAATTGATGAGTTTCCTTTCCACACAAAAAAACCACATTTCTGTCAATGTATGGGTTTCCCCTCCACAGAAACCACATTTCTGTCACAATCAGATGCTTGTCAGTATCTCAGCTTATTGCCCATGTTTCACTTGCAAATAACACTACAGATTCCATATAACAACCAGGCTTTTCCCCCTCCCCCGCCCTCCCCCTTTTGTAAGAGACATCTTTCTAATGACATGTTCTAGGCAACATTTTACACCAGGCAACTTCTTACAATAGGCAACTTCTTACAATAGGCAACTTATTACACTAGCCAATATCTTATTCTAGGTAGCATCTTACACAAGACAACTTCATACATTAGGCAACATCTTACACTAGGCAACATCTTACACTAAGCCACTTAACTTCTTATACTAGGCAACTTCTTACACTAAACAACATCTTACAGTAGGCAACATCTCACATCAGGCAACTTCCAACACTATATATTACATTAGACAATTCTTGCATTAGGCAACATCTTACACTAGGCAATTTGACTCCTTACATTCGGCAGTGTCTTACACTAGACAATGTCTTACACTAGACAATGTCTTACACTAGACAATGTCTTACACTAGACAATGTCTTACACTAGACAATGTCTTACACTAGACAATGTCTTACACTAGACAATGTCTTACACTAGACAATGTCTTACACTAGACAATGTCTTACACTAGACAATGTCTTACACTAGGCAACGTCTTACACTAGACGTCTTACACTAGACAACGTCTTACACTAGGCAACGTCTTACACTAGGCAATGTCTTACACTAGACAATGTCTTACACTAGACAATGTCGTACACTAGACAATGTCTTACACTAGACAATGTCTTACACTAGACAATGTCTTACACTAGACAATGTCTTACACTAGACAATGTCTTACACTAGACAATGTCTTACACTAGGCAACATCTTACACTAAGCAACATTTTACACTAGGCCACCTCATACATTAGATAACATCTTACACTATGCACCTCCTTGCACTAGGCAACTTCTTACACTGGGCACTTTCTTACACTAGGCATCTTACAACAGGCAATATCTTACAATAGGCAACTTCTTACACTAGGCAACATCTTGCAACAGGCAACTTAAACACTAGGCAACATCTTTCACAAGGCAGCTTCTACCACTGCGATATTTGTTCTAATCTCTACACAGTATCTAGTATCAAATATGACTATCCCAGGATGACTGAACCAACCAAATTGTTCCAGAATTTTTCTATTCATCTTTCTGTCTCCTACTGCCAACTAATTATAAGCTTTCACCAAGTTCAGTTTCCTTTGACTGTCTGATTCACATTTATCAAAGCAGCAGAACACTAACACCTGACCCTGTCAACAGTGAATAATCAACACATCTCAGGACCGCCAGGGAACTTACCACCTTTTGCAGAATGGCAAATCCGGCGTCAGCAGTTGCAGATTCATACCGTGACTCGGTCATGACATCCGGCTGTCCATACACGCGCCTGACACCTTCCCTCTGAGCCTCCTTCTGGGCATTTAAACTCTTAGCCCATTTTTCCATGTCCTTGAGGTGAGAAGAAAAATGTCATCATTACAAACAACTACACACATACACATATAAAATGTTCTCTACATTTCAATGTACACACACAAAAACCCACATTTGTCTTACAATCTTCTTATAACATGTCACTGTCCATACATACACCTAACACACACAGAGATTCTCATCACAGATAATTTAATAAAATGAGATTCTTATCACGAAGATATTTGAATTAGCAGTTCTTATCACAGATAATAAATGTTTTAGCGGTTCTTTCCGCAGAGAATAAGTGTATTAGCGGTTCTTAGCACAGCACAAATGTATTAGCAATTCAGATTACATAGAATAAATGTATTAGCGGTTCTTTCCGCAGAGAATAAATGTATTAGCGGTTCTTTCCACAGAGAATAAATGTATTAGCGGTTCTTTCCACAGAGAATAAATGTATTAGCGGTTCTTAGCACAGCACAATTGTATTAGCGATTCTAATTACTTAGAATAAATGTATTAGCAGTTCTTTCCACAGAGAATAAATGTATTAGCGGTTCTTTCCACAGAGAATAAATGCATTAGCGGTTCTTTCCACAGAGAATAAATGTATTAGCGGTTCTTTCCACAGAGAATAAATGCATTAGCGGTTCTGATTACTTAGAATAAATGTATTAGCGGTTCTTAGCACAGCATAATTGTATTAGCGATTCTAATTACTTAGAATAAATGTATTAGCAGTTCTTTCCACAGAGAATAAATGTATTAGCGGTTCTTTCCACAGAGAATAAATGCATTAGCGGTTCTTTCCACAGAGAATAAATGCATTAGCGGTTCTTTCCACAGAGAATAAATGTATTAGCGGTTCTTAGCACAGCATAATTGTATTAGCGATTCTAATTACTTAGAATAAATGTATTAGCAGTTCTTTCCACAGAGAATAAATGTATTAGCGGTTCTTTCCACAGAGAATAAATGCATTAGCGGTTCTGATTACTTAGAATAAATGCATTAGCGGTTCTTTCCACAGAGAATAAATGTATTAGCGGTTCTGATTACATAGAATAAATGTATTAGCAGTCCCCATCACAGACAATAAATGTAATAGCTGTCATCACAAAAAATAAATCTATTCATGATTCTTATCACAAAGAATAAATATATTAGCTGTCCTTATCACAAACACAAAAGGTTCAGAGCAGAGCATCTGAGAAGAAACATATCATATGTACATGAATGCAACAACAGTGCTGAAATTTTATACATTTATTGTGAAAGATTCTTCTTAACGTGAGCGGGTTTTGTCAGCCACTGTGATTCTCATGCATCTCCAACAGCACAATGGAAACACTATCGTCTGGAAGACAAACTGGTATCAAAATTCTCATCCAAAGAGAATACACTTTAGAGATTCTAATTAAAGAGTACATGTGAGGGATATTCCAACTCCAAATAAATGTAAATTCTTCTCAAAATTCAACTAGTATTTCTCATTCAGCCAAACAAATCCTTGAGGCCTAGAGATGTGGTTTCACAGAAGAATTCTTAGAATTCCTAGGACAGCCAAAAAAGAGCAACCCAGATGTTCTGAAAGAGGTGAGGGCTTAAAGACAGCTTATCAAAAACAGTTTTTTGGGGGGGGGGGGGGGGGGGGGGTCATATTATGAGAAGAAAACAAACATGTGACCACTGGAAATACCTGTGGTAAAAGAGATCGAGGAAGGCAATGCGAGAAGATTCCTGACAGCCTTTTGTCAGGGCATAGAGGGGTAATTAGCACACACACTGATACATACTGTTGCAGATCACAGATTGTGGAAAGGCATGTTAGTCTACGGCAATCGGTAAGGTTCTTGATGATGATGGTGATTTCTCACATACTAACTAACAGAATCCTAAAGCTGAATATACCTTGGCAATTTTTTTGGCAATCTTCACTTTCTCCTTGTCCTTCTTCTCCTCTTTGTCCTTTTTGTTCTGGCTGTCCTGGGAGGTATCCTTGTTGGCTGTGGCACCATCTGGAGCAGGTAGATACGTGGATCTCTCAGCATCCCAGTACATGAACTGTCCACTTGTGGAGTTGTAGTAGTACTGCAACAAACCAAACATGCTTGTTCAGATATGCAACAAAAGCAATTTAAAGTGCTTAGAACAGTGTTTTCAAAACTTTCCTTAGTCGCTGCCCATTTTTAAAATTAAAATGTTTCCACAGCGCCCTAACCAATGACTATTCGTTTTAAGAGATTTTTAAAAAAAATTTATAACTTGTGTATCTTCGAATATTTCGCTGCGCCCCTGTGAAGAGGCTGTAGCTCCCCGGGGCACAGTTTGGGAATCACTGGCTTAGAATAATATTTTGGCCACACTGCAAGACAATCTTCATCTTAGCAATCACTAATAGTAAACTCCAGTAGAAAGTTATGGTTGTTTGTTCACTTCTAGACTTTGTTTCTCATTCCAGCACTCAAGTTTTGCATGCACATCCATTTTACAGATTTGGCTGGTTTAAATGCAGACTGCTGGTTCCTCATCTTTTAGTCAGATGCACACCAACTTCAAAGGACCCATTTTTTAATCATTCGCTTTTAACCACATCTTTTTGAGAGGCAATGAGTCCATCTCCTTTTTTCCGCTCCCATGGGACCCTGGAACCAACACAGGAAGCATACAATTCTAATTGCAAAGTTGGATTTATTTCCAATCTATTGCACTATGGTTGTCACAGGCTTGTAAAATAGACAAACACAATTTTACCCTGCTGGAAAGTCAGTGATAAAGGCAACTGTCACTTCATTTGTCTTCTCTGGACATACAATGTTGTGGGTGGCTTTTTGTCTTTTGATGGCCTTTTGACGACACATTTGGAATCAAGATTTACCATTGTTGCACTAGACATGTGCTGCTCTGCCTGCTTGACCACTGCATATCTTATTGTGTGCTTGTCATTTGAAGGGCACGTTGTGTTGTGGTTTACAGTTAGGCTGCGATATCTACACCCTTTGGCCCAGCAAATCCAATTTCAACAACCTATTAATTAGTCGCCTTTTACAACACACTTGATAAGGGGGAAACTGGGTCTATTCTTGTATTTTTCTAAAACGGGGCCATAGAACCCACATATCAATGTAAGTGAAGTGAGTCATTGCTAAAAGCTCTATAGAACAATTCAAAGAGTGGTAGCCACAGGTGCAAATATGAGAAGGGTTGGGACAATCCAGCAGATTCTATCAATCATTTTACATACACTGCGTCCGTCAAGTCATGGTGCACTTTCGACCCGTCACAGGAAAGCAACAAAAGAAGGTAGAAATGTGAAATATTCACCAAATGAAAGGAAAACTCTCCAAGTTTTGTAGTGTGATGTGTAAACTTGGAGAGTTTTCCTTTCATTTGGTCAAGATTTCACATTATTATCTTGTTTCATTGATTTCCAGTGACCGGTAAAAAGTGCACCATGACTTTCCGGACATACATATACACACACAAACATAGTCCGACAAATTTTATTACAGCCAAATTCAGCTGTCTCAAAGGCACTTTTCCGAGTTAGAAACAGAATTAACATTCACCGGTGACCCCATGCTGCATAAGTAACAGGTGCTGAGACAGCAGTTTGTCACAATCTTTCCACAAGGGACTCGATGAACGTTCTGTGTGTTTATCGTTGAGGCACCTTTCACTTGCTAACCAAAACGGTAGGCTACTTGTCATCTGCTGAGCATGACTGCATCACAATTTTGTCAGATCATAGACGCCTGGTGCTTGTGTGGATGAAATGCTTTGCTTCACGGACGGCGCTGTTGCTCGGGCCATAACAAAAGTAGTCTCATTATTTAATTATTGGACTGTGTAGATGTCCACCCATGCCAGATTGTCCAACAAATTCTCTCTTGGTCTCCCTGTGGCTCTCTCCAACTTTTGTGTGTGTGGGTATCATCTCGGTGTACTGTAGTTTTCTCCCTTCTCATGACATGATGCAAGAGTGTAGATTCTTTCTAATTAGTTACTTAGTCGACAGATTATCCTCACTGCACATCAAAACCATTAAATCCATAAGTGCTCGGATCCCTTCCTCAGTATATCCTGCAGCGTGTAGCGGCTGACGACACCAGTCCTGAGTTTGGTTTCTTATTCTTCTCTGGCTTCCTGCATAGTGCTCTAGTCTGGGCCACACCCCTTTTATAAGGTGTTCCTGATGCAGGTCATCAAGACCCAGACATAAAAACCTGCTAGTCAAAGCCTCCCTTATTTCCCAGCATACATGCTGGAATCCTGTTGAATCAACTTCCTGCGTACAATAATTAAAAATGCCTAACATTCACCACGACAAACATATTTTGTGAAGTGCCGCTATCTACAAACAATAAAGAACAACTGTTCACCCATGTTTAGTAATCACCAATTTGTGTTTACCTGTGAATTTGCATCATAGTATAGCTGTGTTACTGGATCGTAGTAGTAACCAGAAGTTTCCTCATACTGATATTTAGATGTGTCTGGGGGAGCTGCAATCAAAACACAACCACCTAAAACTATGTACTACATCAACATATCTCTGTGGGGGAACATAGCAATAACACAATATAAAATGATGTATCATATGAATATGGCTTAGTGAAGGAAATGGGAAATATCACTAAAAATATACAATTATTATGTATCATATAAAAATGGCTGCTCGGGGGGAAGGGAAGCTATCACAAAACGAAATACAATCATTTTGTATCATATGATTGTGGCAGCCTGGGGGAAACCACCATCACACAACACAAATTATTAAGTGCCATATGAATATGGCTGCCAGGAAGAAATGGCTATCACATAACAACAAACAATTATTATGCATCATATAAATATGGCTGCCAAGAAGAAATGGCTTTCACAAAACAACATACATTATTTAAGTATCATATAAATATGGCTGCCGGGGAGAAACAGGGAAAGAACAGTTATAACATAATATGTAATTACTACATATAGATGGATATGTTGAAGTTAAAGCTCAGAGGATCAACTTCACCGCACCAGGTTAACCCGTATAGCTTGGTCTCTCTCTGCAGAATAGCTTGCCAACATAAAGTACAAACTCTGTAGCTCTAGCAACAATCTCACCATACAAACTTCCTGTAAATGAACAGACTCGCTAGCTTCTGGTTGTGTAACAAGTGGCATGATCACTTCACCGTGGTAAACCACTATGATTAGACATATACGTCTGAACACAACTGCAACCGGGAGCCAGTCGCCGTGCCGAAGCGACTAGATGCTCGCTGTGGATCGGAAGGTGGGTTTGCTTTCTGGCGGAGCCAGACTTTTTTTTTTAATGACTCATCACCCATCATGTGCCGACTGGTCTATAAAATATAGATCTAGCCCTTTATGCCTAAAGGCGTGGAAAAGGGTCCTTTACTTACTTTAAAAATTCCAACCATTCAGTAACATACAACTATTATGTAGGATCTGTGCAGAAAAGCTAACCATACATCCGACTGTCCATGAGGTTTCCAGGAGACATTTATTCTTTTTCATGCAGATTAGTGGCAGCCACAGTGGTGTAGTGGCTATACATCTGCCTGCAGATCAGAAGGTTATGGGTCCTGCAGATCGGCAGCCCATGGTGTAGTTTTTATCATTTACAAAAATTATGGCAGCCCAATGGTTGGCTGACTGCCAGGTTATGGGTTGATCCAACCTTCTGTTACTTGGCTCCCAGGTTGATCCAACCTTGTTAACCACATCACCCACCAAGTACCGGCTGGTCTATAAAATACAGACCCAGACCTATATGCCTGAAGGGTTGCCTACCTTACATGCAGATTAGCACGCTGTAAAGTATAAATTCATACCCACATTTTGTAATACATAGTAAAGTAAAAAGTAAAGATCCCTTTTCACGCCTTTAGGCGCTTCGGGCATATGGGAAGAGCACCCATATTTTAACAGACCAATCGGCACTAGATGGGTAATGTGGTCAGCATTACGCCAGCCATCTTTACTTCCCCAGGACATAATCCTGGTACCCATTTTAGGCTAGGTCGACCCAGGTCGCCGCGTAACATGGTAAAAATCCACACAGCCAGCAGTGGGTTCACTTGTAATGTATACAACAAACAAACAGGATTTTTACGAGTGCTTACGATAAACGGGATATTCCACGCCGTTGACTGTGACTGTCTTATTGACTGTGGCAGGCATGATTTTACTCTGCAGCTGTAAAAGAGATAAGTATTTAAGGCAAAATCTTCAATCCGAACAGGGGACAGACTAAACCTTAAGAGCTACAGAGAAACATGTCAGGCAATCAATAAACTGAGAAATCTGTTTTCTATTCTTCTTCCGGTTCACCAGCTGTAAACTCTGGCAGAAAGTTCTGGTTGTTCATCCACTTTTGAACTGCAGTCCTGTTCCAGAATCTGAGTGGTGCATGTGCATCCCTTTTACAGATCTAACTCATTTGGATGCAGACTGCTGGTTCCCTGCCTCTCAAGCAGATGCACTCCCACTTTGAAGAAAGCTGCCAATTAGTCGACTCTTACAACAAGCTTTTGGGTAGGCAGTGGGTCTAGTCCTTTTTCCCCCTTTAATAGGGCTTCAGAACCCACACGGGGAGTTTTTCTTTTCAAATTAAAAAAAAATTAAAGTTTAATCACTAAACTAAAAATTGTACTTTAAAGACAACAAACAAATGTAAAGGACCCTTTTCCACGCCTTCAGATTTATTAGGCATATAGGGCTAGATCTGTATTTTACAGACCATTTGGTGGGCGATGTTGTCAGCATCACTCTGGCTGCCTTTCCTACCCAGGACTGCACCTGGTACCAACTTAAGGCCGGGTCGACCTGGGAGCCAAAGTAATTTTTGAAAAAAGTCCAGCTCCATCAGGACCCGAACCCACAGCTTTTCGATCCGCAGGCGAGCGTCTAGCCACTACACCACAGCAACTACCACAGAAATATTACATATGTATAGATGCTATTTCATCATACAACCGGGAAGGCTAATGGGGTCAACAAATGCCTGCAGAAGTCGGATGTATCAGCCAAAAGGAGCATATATCGCAGCCGTGCTGTAAACAGGCAATTACATCTTCGGATGAACGTAGAAGAAGATATCATACATACATTCAAACTATGAAAACATACTACAAACTGTCGAAGAATTTTTCTAAATTGTAACTACAACAATCTAAATAAAAAAGATTAGAAAAACATAACTTGTCAGATTTACAGAACCTATTAACACTTTACAAAGAACATTTTGACAATTAGCCTGTGTCTATCTGCACAACATCCGTTTCTCATCATTCTGCTGATGAAGGCTAATAACCTCAATGTCTTTTGTTTGTTGTTTTTGGTTCTGTAAAGCTGACATATGCTAAGCTTTCCTTTAAAAAATAACTGTAGATTTTCATTGCTTCACTGCAGTCATCTCATTTTGACTTAACTTGTGATAAACATCTAGTACAAGTACTTTCTTTCCTTATGTGTTTGCCCTCAAAACAGTAGTTGGCATGTTGTGTTGTGGCATTTTATTCTTCTTTTCTCTACTTCTGGAAGGCCTCATGGCGTCAGGGCAGAAAGATATATCTGGAACGCTTTTTATAATGTACTTTTCAGCGTCTCAGATATTTCAGCAGTCCTTCTGCATGGTCGACCTCTGGCTCTGTTACCTTTGTATAACAATGCTCTCCGTGGTGCTCTGTCTGATGCCAATCTTGTTACATGGCCAAACTATTTGATTTGTTTCTACCAATAAAGTTCAGTACTGGTTCTGTGCCAGCTTTCCTAATATCATCGACTTTTCCTTATCACACCTAGCATAGTATGCAAACATGGGCGTCTGTGGCTTAGGCGTTGCAAACGCACTTCGTAATGTCGGGGTGCCAGGTTCGATCCCTGCTGCGGACGGTTTGTCTTGCTATGGTTTTGACCGTGGTACCAAGAGCAGACCGTCCAGAAAGCAATAGCAAACTGCTGGACGTAAATTTGGCTAGAAACACCACAACAGCCAGAAAGTGTTGGTGTTGGCTCTGCAACGTCCTGTAAAGAATACGCAACCAATTTTAGTAGTACGTAAACCTTTCATTTGTCGTGACTATTTTCCTTCTGTCTTCTGAAGACAGTGTCTATGTTTGACATTGACAGGCACTTTATGAAACACATAATTACTCAACACTGAATGTCACTTAATGCATGCTAACATTTCAAACGTAATCTCTGAGAGAGCTGAATACCTGTTTCTGGAGGTTCTTGGCTGCCTGTGCCTGCTGTATGGCTGCCTGGGCAACTGCGGCTGCTGCATTTGCCGTGTCTGTCACAGAAATGGAACCCAAATTATCACCTACCACAAACAATATCTTACATCAAATGGTTTGCCCACCTAGAGAGAATGCCTTGTGATGCCACACCACATAAGCCATACATGAAAAGAGAGGCAGGATGCATGTCAAAAAGCAGACAAAGAACAGGATGGAAAGATAACATCAAAGAGACCCTCCAACAGCACAATGTGTCTATGTGTCTGTGGTGGAGGCAGCCAGAAGAGGAAGAAGCAGAACTTTATATCTCCCTCAACACCCAAAGCGGTAAAAGAGGAAGTGAAGAAGAAGACAATGTCTTAAATGCCAGACCACATGTCTACAGCAATATCATGTAGTCTAAGTCAACAAATTATCAGCTGATCATTTTTGTTCCCAGAAAACTTCTTTGTATCAATGTGGGCTGAACATGGGGGCCTAAAATAAATTTTTTTTTTTAAATTTCAAACCTCGGCTGCAAGTTGGTCTTGAACACTTGTAAACACATATCCGGTGGAGCAGCAGGTGGATGAGCAGGTAAGTTTGCTGGTCACTGTGCTACAGTTTGCCAATGGGAGTCAACACAGCTGAAGCAAAACATCTGACTCATGAATAAACACCTTCAAATCCTCACACACATTACACAATAATAATGATGAACCTTTGAGGCTAACAGGATTGCGTGATATGGGAGTAAAACATGGTGATGCACGTCTCCTTGCCGCCTCGAGGCCGAGACAGGAAACATAATCAGCTCCTCATGGGAATTGGCTCCTGCAGCAGAGGACTGGGCACCAGGGCTATATGATACTCAGTACCGGCACCTTTCTCTGTCATTTTTAGTGCCATTGCAAGACACTTCTGACACACAAAACCTCAGCTTTTGTTGTTGTTTTTGTTGCGATTCTCACACAGATTTACTTCTTTTTCTTTTTAATTATGGTGTCCAGGGTGGACCTTAAAAAAATAACATGGGGTCCCCGGGTCTTATCTAACTGGAAATCACTGTTCTACAACTTGGGTAGAACAGGGCCACACTTACACACAAAAACAGACAATAGACACAGTAATCTTTACATTTTATAATGAACTATCTATGAGAGTTAGGTGACTTTCTTACTTTCTCCCTTCATGCTGGCACCGGTAGCTCCCATCTGGGCATAGTACTGTGAGTAATCATAGTACTGCTGTGTGGCTGGGTCAAAGTACTGGCCACTCTGTTGGTAGTAGCTGCCATCATAGTACTACAGGTGATGGACGAGCAAACAGTCCATTAGATTTTAAGGGCATGAAAAACTTACAAACATGACAATCGATAAATTGAAAGGTAAATCGGTGTATGTGATAAAGAGAGAAAGAAGAAAATGAGAAAATGTTTGCAGACAAAGCCAGAAACCAAAGTTAAGAGAGAGAGAGAGAGAGAGAGAGAGAGAGAGAGAGAGAGAGAGGGAGAGAGAGAGAGAGAGAGAGAGAGAGGAATGTTTAGAAAGACAGAAGAGAGAGACACGAGCAGAAAGAGATGAGATAGTGAGCGGAATTGGAAAGAAAATCAAGACAGCAGGGATGAGAATAGACAATTTAGAGAGATTGAGAGAGAAAAAAAGAGCAAGACAGAGTAGAGAAAGAAAGAAGAGTGAAGCACAGGGGGAAAGGGTGGGCTGAACTAAAAGAGAGACAGAATTAGGAGGCAAAAGAGGAGAGAAAGGAGGTACAACAGAACAAGGTCCAAATTACTTCTAGCTGTAAATATGTAGCTGGCACAAGTAAAAATGACAATCAAGACTTCTTTTTTTTTTTTTACTAACTCTCTAGCTCCATTCTCCCGTTTTTTTTTTTTTTTTTTGGGTGTGGCCTGCCCTTATTTCTAGGCCCTTTGTGGGTTTCAGTGCAAAGAATTCTAGTTATACTGTTTTTTGGGTCTTCTCAACACATGTCCAATCCAAAGCCAGTGTATGTTCTTCCCCTCCTGACCTTGCTCAGTTCTCTCCCAACGCTCCACATAAGTGATTCCACCAGCACATAATCCACTTGCATCCTCCAGTTCTTCAAAGCGCAGGCTCTACAGCAGTGTGCAGGCTCTACACAATTCTCTCCCAAAGCTCCACATAAGTGATCCCACCACAGCACTTAATCTTCGATTCTGCCCAGGCTCTACACAGTTCTCTCCCAAAGCTCCACATAAGTGACCCCACCACAGCACTTAATTCCCTCGATTCTGCCCAGGCTCTACCAGTTCTCTCCCAAAGCTCCACATAAGTGATCCCACAACAGCACTTAATCCTCAATTCTGTGCAGGCTCTACACAGTTCTCTCCCAAAGCTTCACATAAGTGATCCTACCACAGCACTTAATTCCCTCGATTCTGCCAAGGCTCTACACATATGCACCACAATGAAACTGACACTTCTATTACTCTACTACAATCAATTACCTGTGCCTGAGCCTGCTGTTGAATGTAAGCCATCCTGAAAGCAAAAACAGTTCAGGTTTGAATGGAAAGCAAATAGGTCAACAAAACTGCTAAACTCATTCAAGATACATTCAAAAGGTCAAAAAATGGCCCAGCAATGAAAGGGAGTGACGAGTTCTAATGACTGATAGATCAGTTTGTCCCCTACAGGGTTAAACCTAAAGGGTTACCCAAAAAATCTCAATCTGGATGGCAGACCAACAGGACAGATTCACCATACCCCAATCCACCTACAAAGAACTTATAATTCATATATATTATACTATACACATATAAAGGAGTAGAAAGATAGGACATACTAGATAAAATTTTAAAAAACTTTTCTGTGTCTTCTTCCTGTTCACCAGCTGTAAACTCCGGCCGGAGGTTCTGGGTGTCAGTCTACTTCTGGACTTAAGTCCTGTTCAAGAACCTGATCTTGCGTGCACATTCATTTTACAGATCTGACTCATGTGTATGCAGACTGATGGTTCATCACCTCTCAGGCAGATGCATTTCAACTTCGAAAGCAGCTCTCAATTAGTTGACTCTTAGGACATGTTTTCTGGGTAGGCAGTGGCTCTATTCTTGTTTTCCCCACAATGGGGCTCCGGAACCCACACGAGGAAAGAACTTATAAATAGGGCACCAATAACGGCTACACTAGCCCAGGATGTCACCAGCAATCCTGTGTGGGCACGGACTGAGTGGCAAGTTGGCTGGATTCCATTTATTAAGGACCACTTTCACTCGGACACGTGTGCTCCAGTGCCTTCCTACTGATCAAAGAGGGATCAGGACACCCCAATGGGACAAGTTAATTCTTTTTCTTTGAGTTTGACTGTAAACTTCGGCAGGAAGTTCTGGTTGTTCGTCCACCTCTGGACTTTACTCTTGTTCCAGAATTTGAGTGTTGCATGTACATCCCATTTACAGATCTGACTTATTTGAATGCAGCTGCTGGTTCTTAGGTAGATGCACTCCGACTTCAAATGAAGCTCCCAATCAGTCGACTCTTACGACATGCTTGTTTGTGAGGCAGTGGTTCTATTCTTTTTTTCCCCCAAAAACAGTGTCCCGAGACCCACAAAAGAGCATAAGTTCCCCACAAATTAATGTGGGTCTCAACACATATATAAACTACACAGCATGGGTAAGGATCCAACTATAAGTATACCTGAATACAAGAAATACAAATTGTAAGGAGTTATATTTTCTAAATTTGATATTCAGCCTAGCAGCAGCCTATTTCACCTACTCCCTTCTCTTTCTTATTGATGACTTTTTTTTTTTTTTTACATGCATAACATAACATGAATCCTTCAAGTATATTACCAAAGAAGTCTTGGCACTTGATACACTACCTCAGTATTAGGAGGCATTAACATCTTTTGATTCGGTAGTTACAATTTGTGGCCCTTTACAAAATTAAATTATCCGTTCAGCATAATGGCTTTTGCTCGCGCTTTATGTGTGTTTTATAGTTGCACTAGAGCCTTTAAAGGACCTCCAAATCTGATGAAGGATGGAGTCCAAACCCTGAACTAGGTCCCCCAGAGCATATGATAAATTGCACTTTGCCATGAAAACCGCTAAAAAATACCAAAAATTCCTACCAACTTCATTCCTGATACAAAAATCTACATTTTTGGAAGCCACTGGAGAATGCCCATGATCTGCCCCCACCTTTTCCCAAAGATCAATCAGTGTATACAGTTGCGTTGAATGGGGTTCCACTGACAACACCAGTAGATGAAAGGAAAAAGAAGACACCACACAAATATGACGTCATGTCCCACCAAACTAGCCAGTAGACCAAAAATTCCTGGTGAAGACAGATGTGTCGGCCGAAAGGCATAAATATCGCAGTTATGCTGTAATCAGGCACCAAGTCATTACGTCATTCCGATGAAGAAAAAGAAGAAATCTACAAATCATCGTAAACACACATCAGCACTTACGTTGTATTAAATGTATTTTTAGCATAGTAGATCACTAGCTGCTTCCCATCAACTTCCAGCGGAGGGTCCAACCTATTCAGTGTGTCCAACACGTGTGTGGAGGCAGACACCGAATGGAACTCCACAAAACCAAATCCCCGAGAGGTACCCAAAGTGTCACGAACAATTATAATGTTTTTTATGGGTGCCAATGGGTGCGGAGCGCAGGCCTGGGAAAGTGCTGCAACTAAAGTTTCTTCTGTTGTCAGAGCATCTAGGCCTCGGAATATCAGAGCTGTCACAGAACAGAAAGGAAAATTGTGCTTTCATTTGTATTAGATATGTTGTTAACAGATATTAATACAAACAGAATATACATAACTATACAGAACGCCCGGCTCTCTAGCGAAGTTGGTTAAACCTGACTTTCGCGGCGGCCGGGTGACGAACTCCTTGTGGTCCGGGTTCACTCCCGGGGGTAGGCAGAAAAGCCACATTTCTCCCAGATTAACGGTACCTATAATGGAATCAATGCCGAAGGGTTGCGATATCCATGGTACCGAGCCAAAGGGTACTCATGGTTTCTGGATACGTTAAAAAAAAAAAAAAATATACAGAACATGTTTTTGAACTCTATACAAGACAATCATTTCATTAAAGTAAATGATTCGTCTATTTCTTCGTGTTCAAGGGCTGTAAACTCCAGCAGATAGTTCTGGTCTTTCAACCATTTCTGGACTTTAGGCATCCCAGGAATTGAATATTCGTGCAAATCTGTTCTACAAATCTGGCTTATTTGAATGCAGACTGTTAGCTCCTCACCACTCTGGCAGATGCAAATCGACTTTGAAAGAAACACCAGTCGCCTCCTATATGCTTTTTAGGACAGAAGTGGGTATATTTCCCCCTCCCTCCCAAACAGGGTCCAAGAAAACCACACATTGAATAAAGTGAGTTAATCGTAATGATCTATTTGTGCCTAACTGTTTCAGCTTTCCTCACTAACGTTCCTGTCATCCTTCTTTACCTCTTTGCTAGTATCTTCCCCCATATATATATTTAACACTAAATTAATAAGACAGTGCATGTAAGTAAAGGATCCTTTTCCACGCTTCAGTGTGCATTTAGAGCTTAATATATTTTATAAACCAATCGGCACTCATTGGGCGATGTGATTAGCATCATGCTGGCCGCCTTTACTTCCCAGGCCTGTACCTGGTATCCACTCCCGGCTGAGCTGACCTAGAAGCCAAGGTAATTTTTTTAACAAGTCAGGATCCAAATCCATGACCTTCACATCCATAGGTGAGCATCCAGCCGCTACAACCCTGCTCTTGATGATGCATGTGGAGATACCATTGGTTGTTGGGGTGGTTACATGTTAACAATTCTATAGTTGTCTTCCGCTCTTCTTACTTTCATATGCATGTCTGCATTCGTACATATGCAATCTACAGCTCTAATTCATGTCAGTCACCTTTGTCTTCCAAAACATTTCAGACTGATCAAACTAGGAGCCCCGATTAATTAAGGAGATTGAGAATACATGACCATCGATACAACACAGGGCACCCCCCCCCCCCCATGATACAATACTGAATTCACATACTGTTGCAGGGGTTGGTTCCAATCTCCTCTTGCCCATAACACGATCTGCCCTTTTCGGACTCTGCAAAAAATGGAAACAAACACAAATAATATAATGTGCATTAAATTTTAAAAAAATTACCGCTGCCAACCTCATAAGTCATCATGAACAAATCAAAATGAAACTGCTGAAGGGCTTGATATGCCTTCAAGTTTACATGAGATCAAACTGAAAGAAATGCTGCAAACTGAAACGACAAAGCAAAACAGATGGAGACCAAACAACATATGGAGAAGAAAATGAGAGGCAGAGACAAATAATACAGAGAGGATATGGAGTGAACTAAGGGAGACGGCAAAAGATCAAGCAGCCAGGGAATGAGATGGTTAGGGTGTACACAACAGTGGAGGATAATGGGCACAAGAAGAAACTGGTGGGTATTATATTTATAGCCACAAAGACAACTCATTTATCAAGGCCTATGCTACATTGGAGGATAATGGGCACAAGAAGAAACTGGTGGGTATTATATTTATAGCCACAAAGACAACTCATTTATCAAGGCCTATGCTACAGTGGAGGACAATGGTCAGCAGAAGAAACTGGTGGGTATTATATTTATAGCCACAAAGAGAACTCATTTATCAAGGCCTATGCTACAGTGGAGGATAATGGGCACAACAAGAAACTGGTGGGTATTATATTTATAGCCACAAAGAGAACTCATTTATCAAGGCCTATGCTACAGTGGAGGACAATGGTCAGCAGAAGAAACTGGTGGGTATTATATTTATAGCCACAAAGACAACTCATTTATCAAGGCCTATGCTACAGTGGAGGATAATGGGCACAACAAGAAACTGGTGGGTATTATATTTATAGCCACAAAGAGAACTCATTTATCAAGGCCTATGCTACAGTGGAGGATAATGGGCACAAGAAGAAACTGGTGGGTATTATATTTATAGCCACAAAGAGAACTCATTTATCAAGGCCTATGCTACAGTGGAGGATAATGGGCACAAGAAGAAACTGGTGGGTATTATGTTTGTAGCCACAAAGACAACTCATTTATCAAGGCATATGCTACATTGGAGGATAATGGGCACAAGAAGAAACTGGTGGGTATTATATTTATAGCCACAAAGACAACTCATTTATCAAGGCCTACACTACAGTGGAGGATAATGGGCACAAGAAGAAACTGGTGGGTATTATATTTATAGCCACAAAGACAACTCATTTATCAAGGCCTACACTACATTGGAGGATAATGGGCACAAGAAGAAACTGGTGGGTATTATGTTTGTAGCCACAAAGACAACTCATTTATCAAGGCCTATGCTACAGTGGAGGACAATGGGCAGCAGAAGAAACTGGTGGGTATTATATTTATAGCCACAAAGACAACTCATTTATCAAGGCTTATTCTAAAGTGAAGGACAATAGGCACAAGAAGAAACTGGTGGGTGTTATATTTATAGCCACAAAGACAACTCATCACCTATTAGGGCCTAGGCTACAGTGGAGGACAATGGTCACAAAAATAAACATTATATTTATAGCCACAAAGACAACTCATTTATCAAGGCCTATTCTACAGTGAAGGACAATAAGCAGCAGAAGAAACTGATGGGTATCTATAGCCACAATGGCTAAGAAGAATAAAACTGCTAACATAAAGGGGCAACCCTTTTTCGATTACCTTATAAGAAGAAGAAACAAACCAGGAGCATCCTTGTAAATCAAATGACTTTTTTTTAAAGCTGTGCTGACGTCAAATTTTCCCACGACCACAGCTCGATTTTTAGACCCCCAGGAATGCACTCTATTAAAGCTTCACTTCTTCCGTGTTTGTTGATTACTCATTTTATTATCTCTATATATTTCAGATTACTATAGCAGGAATGGGAGGCTATGAATCAGGGAACCAGACCTCCAGCACAACCCAGGGTCTGCTGGGAAGACATCCGACAGTCCCTGACTGACAGAGGACTGGAATGAAACAAAGCCGGAAAGAAAACTGCTGACAGAGAAGTCTGGCAATCTCTTTGGCAAACCTCTATATTGCAAAAAACAAGGTAAGTACATGTACATAATTTAAAATTTTTTAATGTATTAGTGACATGTATAAACTAGTATTTTTAAGGATTTCCTTTTTAGTTATTACCACAATCTCATGATCCAATATTTTTTCAGCGTTCTTGGGGCAGGTTAACCAATTTGCTGGTTTTTCACAGTTCTAAGCAAAGCGCAACAAACGTAAAATAACACGTTACCCAGTAACTAAATGTGAAATAACACGTTACCCAGTAATTAACATACATCAAGCAGATCTGCAATGTAACTGCCATAAGCTCCTACATGAAAATATCTCAAATTAACTGTAAACTTCGGAAACAAAAGCCAACACTTACCCTTACGAGGAAGGTTGCAATTATAACAGTAATCTCTGCGCTTGAAATTGTGACCCAAACACTGCAATTGAAATTGCGCAAGAATTTCTTATAACAATGTGGAAAATACAAGGCCAGAAGGACCATCCATTAAATTTATCACTTCTATTTACACACAAGATGGGCCAAAAGTGGGTTTACAGTACTGATCTAGTTGTGATTACTTTATGCAACGAAACCTCTTTTAGCAAGGGTGCAAAAAAAATAATTTATGAACCAGAATAAAATTGGTGCCTACTGGGCACAACTTTCTTCTTCAGAAATCAACATTTTTTTTATACAGTCCCCATGTGGGATGCAACTTTTCGCTATTTGAAGCCCCTCCCTGGCTTTTGCCAGGCCATAAATATGGCCTAGCAGCTGAAAGGGGTTTCTGGGACCTCTCCACAGGTGGATCCTCATCCTTATGGTGGCACTTTGTATCACTGGGTGTTATCGCTTGTGTGATATTCTGGTGGGGTACAACAAGAGAGAGATCAGCATTTGCTTTGCACTTATTTCAGCATGGTGCACAGCGTAAGGTCTCCACTGATGCTCCCATAGTCTGTCTTGCAGTTCACTCCTCTGGACCAGATTTATTCTCCTTGACAGGCATGTTTTCAGCAGTCATGTGAGAAATGTTTTAGGGTTTCTTTTGGTGTAGCAGAACCCCATGTGGCAGAGTCAGGGAGACCCATTTAATACGGGTCAGCTGTCATATTCTCAGTTAGAAAATGCTGGTCTGTGCATTCCTGCCAAGTAATCTATACTGATATGCACTGGTCTGTGATCTGTATTTTTCCTTTCCATTTTGTCACCATGGACTTCTTTAAAAGGGGGGCATCGCCTTAAGTGCTCCGTCTCTCAGTCAGCTGCAGGCATGTAGATAAGATGATTGTTCTCTCCAGTCTGTCTCCATGGACTTCTTTAAAAGGGGGGCATCGCCTTAAGTGCTCTGTCTCTCAGTCAGCTGTCAGCATGTAGATAAGATGATTGTTCTCTCCAGTCTGTCTCCATGGACTTCTTTAAAAGGGGGGCATCGCCTTAAGTGCTCTGTCTCTCAGTCAGCTGCAGGCATGTAGATAAGATGATTGTTCTCTCCAGTCTGTCTCCATGGACTTCTTTAAAAGGGGGGCATCGCCTTAAGTGCTCCGTCTCTCAGTCAGCTGCAGGCATGTAGATAAGATGATTGTTCTCTCCAGTCTGTCTCCATGGACTTCTTTAAAAGGGGGGCATCGCCTTAAGTGCTCTGTCTCTCAGTCAGCTGTCAGCATGTAGATAAGATGATTGTTCTCTCCAGTCTGTCTCCATGGACTTCTTTAAAAGGGGGGCATCGCCTTAAGTGCTCTGTCTCTCAGTCAGCTGCAGGCATGTAGATAAGATGATTGTTCTCTCCAGTCTGTCACCATGGACTTCTTTAAAAGGGGGGCATCGCCTTAAGTGCTCTGTCTCTCAGTCAGCTGTCAGCATGTAGATAAGATGATTGTTCTCTCCAGTCTGTCACCATGGACTTCTTTAAAAGGGGGGCATCGCCTTAAGTGCTCCGTCTCTCAGTCAGCTGCAGGCATGTAGATAAGATGATTGTTCTCTCCAGTCTGTCTCCATGGACTTCTTTAAAAGGGGGGCATCGCCATAAGTGCTCTGTCTCTCAGTCAGCTGTCAGCATGTAGATAAGATGATTGTTCTCTCCAGTCTGTCTCCATGGACTTCTTTAAAAGGGGGGCATCGCCTTAAGTGCTCCGTCTCTCAGTCAGCTGCAGGCATGTAGATAAGATGATTGTTCTCTCCAGTCTGTCTCCATGGACTTCTTTAAAAGGGGGGCATCGCCTTAAGTGCTCTGTCTCTCAGTCAGCTGTCAGCATGTAGATAAGATGATTGTTCTCTCCAGTCTGTCTCCATGGACTTCTTTAAAAGGGGGGCATCGCCTTAAGTGCTCTGTCTCTCAGTCAGCTGTCAGCATGTAGATAAGATGATTGTTCTCTCCAGTCTGTCTCCATGGACTTCTTTAAAAGGGGGGCATCGCCTTAAGTGCTCCGTCTCTCAGTCAGCTGCAGGCATGTAGATAAGATGATTGTTCTCTCCAGTCTGTCTCCATGGACTTCTTTAAAAGGGGGGCATCGCCTTAAGTGCTCTGTCTCTCAGTCAGCTGTCAGCATGTAGATAAGATGATTGTTCTCTCCAGTCTGTCTCCATGGACTTCTTTAAAAGGGGGGCATCGCCTTAAGTGCTCTGTCTCTCAGTCAGCTGTCAGCATGTAGATAAGATGATTGTTCTCTCCAGTCTGTCTCCATGGACTTCTTTAAAAGGGGGGCATCGCCTTAAGTGCTCCGTCTCTCAGTCAGCTGCAGGCATGTAGATAAGATGATTGTTCTCTCCAGTCTGTCTCCATGGACTTCTTTAAAAGGGGGGCATCGCCTTAAGTGCTCTGTCTCTCAGTCAGCTGTCAGCATGTAGATAAGATGATTGTTCTCTCCAGTCTGTCTCCATGGACTTCTTTAAAAGGGGGGCATCGCCTTAAGTGCTCCGTCTCTCAGTCAGCTGCAGGCATGTAGATAAGATGATTGTTCTCTCCAGTCTGTCTCCATGGACTTCTTTAAAAGGGGGGCATCGCCTTAAGTGCTCTGTCTCTCAGTCAGCTGTCAGCATGTAGATAAGATGATTGTTCTCTCCAGTCTGTCTCCATGGACTTCTTTAAAAAGGGGGGCATCGCCTTAAGTGCTCCGTCTCTCAGTCAGCTGCAGGCATGTAGATAAGATGATTGTTCTCTCCAGTCTGTCTCCATGGACTTCTTTAAAAGGGGGGCATCGCCTTAAGTGCTCTGTCTCTCAGTCAGCTGTCAGCATGTAGATAAGATGATTGTTCTCTCCAGTCTGTCTCCATGGACTTCTTTAAAAGGGGGGCATCGCCTTAAGTGCTCTGTCTCTCAGTCAGCTGTCAGCATGTAGATAAGATGATTGTTCTCTCCAGTCTGTCTCCATGGACTTCTTTAAAAGGGGGGCATCGCCATAAGTGCTCTGTCTCTCAGTCAGCTGTCAGCATGTAGATAAGATGATTGTTCTCTCCAGTCTGTCTCCATGGACTTCTTTAAAAGGGGGGCATCGCCATAAGTGCTCTGTCTCTCAGTCAGCTGTCAGCATGTAGATAAGATGATTGTTCTCTCCAGTCTGTCTCCATGGACTTCTTTAAAAGGGGGGCATCGCCTTAAGTGCTCTGTCTCTCAGTCAGCTGTCAGCATGTAGATAAGATGATTGTTCTCTCCAGTCTGTCTCCATGGACTTCTTTAAAAGGGGGGCATCGCCATAAGTGCTCTGTCTCTCAGTCAGCTGTCAGCATGTAGATAAGATGATTGTTCTCTCCAGTCTGTCTCCATGGACTTCTTTAAAAGGGGGGCATCGCCTTAAGTGCTCTGTCTCTCAGTCAGCTGTCAGCATGTAGATAAGATGATTGTTCTCTCCAGTCTGTCTCCATGGACTTCTTTAAAAGGGGGGCATCGCCTTAAGTGCTCTGTCTCTCAGTCAGCTGTCAGCATGTAGATAAGATGATTGTTCTCTCCAGTCTGTCTCCATGGACTTCTTTAAAAGGGGGGCATCGCCTTAAGTGCTCTGTCTCTCAGTCAGCTGTCAGCATGTAGATAAGATGATTGTTCTCTCCAGTCTGTCTCCATGGACTTCTTTAAAAGGGGGGCATCGCCTTAAGTGCTCTGTCTCTCAGTCAGCTGTCAGCATGTAGATAAGATGATTTGTTCTCTCCAGTCTGTCTCCATGGACTTCTTTAAAAGGGGGGCATCGCCTTAAGTGCTCTGTCTCTCAGTCAGCTGTCAGCATGTAGATAAGATGATTGTTCTCTCCAGTCTGTCTCCATGGACTTCTTTAAAAGGGGGGCATCGCCTTAAGTGCTCTGTCTCTCAGTCAGCTGTCAGCATGTAGATAAGATGATTGTTCTCTCCAGTCTGTCTCCATGGACTTCTTAGATAAGGGGGGATGCCTTAAGTGCTCTGTCTCTCAGTCAGCTGTGTCCAGTCTGTCTCCATGGACTTCTTTAAAAGGGGGGCATCGCCTTAAGTGCTCCGTCTCTCAGTCAGCTGCCGGTATGTAGATAAGATGATTGTTCCAAAAGTGTGCCATTTAGAAATGTGCCTCGTCCCCCACCTGCCATCACTCAAAGTGTTGCCAAATGACAGTCACTGTCATCATCATTTGCTATATTGATATGCATGGAAATTACCGTCTTTTATCCCATACAAGCATCAAGATCTGAGAATCAGGTCTGTGTTCTTCTCTGGCATATACATATGTATCCAGCCATCCTGTGTAACGTTTTGCTTAGCACTCTAGATTTTGACATGGCAGCATATTGTG
The DNA here is from genome assembly GCA_905116865.2 of Candidula unifasciata. NCBI lineage: Eukaryota > Metazoa > Mollusca > Gastropoda > Stylommatophora > Geomitridae > Candidula > Candidula unifasciata. The sequence continues at coordinate 56,147 of CAJHNH020002956.1, forward strand.
TGACTAACCCTGTCACTGCTAGATGACTCAATCTATTCACTCTGGTTTGTGACAGTCTCATACATGCCGGTGTGTCTGCTGTTGAAGTGACCTGCTCTTTATAAATGCAATTAAATTCCATTGGGTCTTTGCGCGCTTGCTCAGCGTTTAATAGGCCAGGATATGAATATATTAACTAAAAAAATAGCATTTAAGGTGGGGAGGAATCCTTTAACTCCAGTGGCCTAGTTGATGTCAAATGTCCGTGTAAACCCCACAGATAGAGGCCACTGTGTCACGGCATAATCATCCACTACAGATTAATCTGTCTAGACCCTGGCGGGTATATTCCATTTAATGCTTCACTCCATTTGCTGTTGAAAATTACACCTTTTATACATCTATACATTTTGTTTTTAAATTCATAATGTAAATAAATGTCACAAAAATTTATTAGCCCCGTGTACAATTTTTATTTCTATTTAAGGACTTTTATCAAGGAATTTCCACAGATCCCCCCCCCCCCCCTACCTTCCACGTTTGTATGTTACGCTGTGATAGGGTTCAGAAAGAGAAGCTGACAAACTACTTGCTGTTTGAAATAGTATGCAAATTGTCACTCTACAGCAGGGCAATTCAAACTGGCGGCTTTCAGGCCAAACCTGGCCCGTGAAGGCCTGCCTAGCAAGTGGCCCTTTGGCTTCTGGCCCATAATAGATCCTCATTTTCCAACATTTTGGCCCCTGAGTAAACTTAGTTAAATAGCTCTGCTCTACAGTAACAACTGTAACATACACTGACCAGCGTGGTCACTGAGCAGCTGACAAACTACTTGCTATTTTAAACAGTATGTAAAGTGTCACTCAACAGTGATAACTGTAATGTACCCTGACCAGCGTGGTCACTGAGCAGCTGACAAACTACTTGCTATTTGAAACAGTATGTAAAGTGTCACTCAACAGTGATAACTGTAATGTACACTGACCAGCCTGGTCACTAAGCAGCTGACAAACTACTTGCTATTTGAAACAGTATGTAAAGTGTCACTCAACAGTGATAACTGCAATGTACACTGACCAGCGTGGTCACTGAGCAGCTGACAAACTACTTGCTATTTGAAACAGTTTGTAAAGTGTCACTCAACAGTGATAACTGTAACGTACACTGACCAGCCTGGTCACTGAGCAGCTGACAAACTACTTGCTATTTGAAACAGTATGTAAAGTGTCACTCAACAGTGATAACTGTAACGTACACTGACCAGCCTGGTCACTGAGCAGCTGACAAACTACTTGCTATTTGAAACAGTATGTAAAGTGTCACTCTACAGTAACAACTGTAACATACACTGACCACCGTGGTCACGGACATGAAGGAAGGCAATATGCAATCATCTTCATCCCAAATGCCCAGTCCATGATTTTATAAATTATATCAGTCAGGCTGGTTCATCAACCTATGCCAGCCTATATGAACTTGTTACACGAAACATATAATCTATATCCCTTGTCCACCCCCTCTTAACTGTTGCTCTTTTGGTTCCCCTTCAGAGCCTTCATAATTGTTGTCCTCGAGGCCAACACGTAAGTTTACCCAATGCCTGAATCTCAGCATGACCTGAGCAGAAGGTCCACCAAGTGTTACAGGGTGTGTGTACCTTGGGGGAAAAAATGTTGAAATTTATCTTCGGCCCCCCCCCCATAGCACGACACTGAAAATCATGAAAAATTTACCACATGACCAGGCATGTAGATGCACTTTTGGCCCACCTTAAATTTACATATTCTAAAAATACACACATAAATAAAGCATACTGTTAAAGATTCAACTTCAGCGGACATAAACGACATGAAAACTACCATACCTTGATGCAAACCCAATCATTCCGCTGCAGGTTGTTGTCCCTGCTCATTCCTCTGTCACGGGTGACACTGTAAGCCATGGTTGCCCGGTACTGGTTCAGAAGCATAACACTTCCCTGCGGAAAATACAACAAAACCTGTCAGCACCCAGATTCCTCGACACTTTAGGCATTGCCAAACCGGTTCCCAAATCTCTCACAAGCTTTAGATGAAAAGCCACGCCGCGAGGCGACCAGACAATGCATGTCAGAGAACAAGGCACAAGCACAACAAAGGTAACAGAGACAAGGCAATCAAAGACTGGTCCAAGAGACAGAAGGTCAAATGTGTGTCAAGATGTTAGATAATACATTTTGTACATTGTACACATTTCATCTCAAATTTCATGTACATGTTACAACATAAAGCCTAGCAGATTAAACAGCTTTACTTTCTATTACATTCTGTATTTAAAATCAATAAACATAGCCGTCATTCTGTCTGTTGTGGATTACTAAAGAGATAACGATGATAAATATCTGGTGTACTTCAATCATATACACTGCAATAACAGGGGCAACATATTCATTTTTATTTAGACTCAATTATGATGTCATACAAGAAATAAGTTGTTAGATTTTAACTAAAATTCTTATACACAATGTAATGACCTTGCGGGGAAAGAGAGGCAGAGGGAGACCAAAAAGGGAAAAGAAGCTGACTGGCAACATGGCATGGAAATGACCTGCAAATAGAAAATATACAAGATAAGACAATAAAGGTGTAAAGAAACTGGCCAGATCAGGGGAGAAAACAATATCTACACGTCTATTTCTTGTGGAACACAAACAATGTATATAGAAAAAGGTATTAAAAAAATATGCAACGCGGAAAAAATTTTTTAGTAAAGGAATTATAAGTGGAGAAAGACAGTGAGGAAGCAAATACCCTTGCATTGAATGGAAATAGAAGACGGAAACCTGCATCGCCTAGATAAACAGTATTTCATAACTACAAAGCTCTTCACTAAATGGTTTCAAGTATCCCCTACATAAACTAAGTAACAAGTAAATACCCTTGTCAAAATTGGGCATGTAGTGCTAAACTTATTTTTTTTTTATAGACCAACCAGCCCTTAATGGGTGAGGTCATTAACATCACGCCAGCTGCCTTTACTTCCCAGCACCCCCTGTAGACTAGGTCAACATAGGAATCAGCCATTAATTTTTGTAAACTGCATCGGTGCGGATTTGAACCCTAGACCTTCATTTCGACAGGAGAGTGATTAGCCACTAGATTACGTTACCTTCCCTGATAAAGAGTATTTATACACAAAACAAATCACAAATGAAGGATAAACATTAGTCAAGTGTAGAATAAGTTGTGATGCCAATAACATGACAGAAACCATCTCCCTGATGAGAATAATGTCAGAAATACATTTTTCAAATGACAAAAACAAGGTGTTTCATAAAGTCAACACTTCAACAACATAGTCAATGATTCACATTTGAAGGCACATCTGCCGAGGAATAAAGAATTGTGGTGCCACAGTGGCTACTGCACTTACAAACCAACCCGGTGGCTGCCTTTCAAATCTTCCCTTTAAAGCAGATTTTGCGTTAACCACATATTTTAGTGAAGACCCAGCTTCACAGAATAGGTACCAGAATATTTTCTGGAAGGTATGCCAGTGGGGTGATTCTGATCAAGCATCAATGTCGAGACAGTGTGGTCTGCCCCATCAATGTCAAGGGAAAGTGGTCTGGCACATCAATGTCAAGACAATGTGGTCTGGCACATCAATGTCAAGGGAAAGTGGTCTGGCACATCAATGTCAAGACAATGTGGTCTGGCACATCAATGTCAAGGGAAAGTGGTCTGGCACATCAATGTCAAGACAATGTGGTCTGCCCCATCAATATCAAGGGAAAGTGGTCTGGCACATCAATGTCAAGACAATGTGGTCTGGCACATCAATGTCAAGACAATGTGGTCTGGCACATCAATGTCAAGACAATGTGGTCTGGCACATCAATGTCGAGACAATGTGGTCTGGCACATCAATGTCAAGACAATGTGGTCTGGCCCATCAATGTCGAGACAATGAGGTCTGGAACATCAATGTGGTCTGGAACATCAATGTCGAGACAATGTGACATCAAGGTCAAGACAATGTGGTCTGGCACATCAATGTCGAGACAATGTGGTCTGGCACATCAATGTCGAGACAATGTGACATCAAGGTCAAGACAATGTGGTCTGGCACATCAATGTCGAGACAATGTGGTCTGGCACATCAATGTCGAGACAATGTGGTCTGGCACATCAATGTCGAGACAATGTGGTCTGGCACATCAATGTCGAGACAATGAGGTCTGGAACATCAATGTGGTCTGGAACATCAATGTCGAGACAATGTGGTCTGGCACATCAATGTCGAGACAATGAGGTCTGGCACATCAATGTCGAGACAATGTGGTCTGGCACATCAATGTCGAGACAATGTGGTCTGGAACATCAATGTCGAGACAATGTGGTCTGGCACATCAATGTCAAGGGAAAGTGGTCTGGCACATCAATGTCAAGACAATGTGGTCTGGCACATCAATGTCGAGACAATGAGGTCTGGCACATCAATGTCAAGACAATGTGGTCTGGGCCATCAATGTCGAGACAATGAGGTCTGGCACATCAATGTCAAGACAATGTGGTCTGGCACATCAATGTGGTCTGGAACATCAATGTCGAGACAATGTGACATCAAGGTCAAGACAATGTGGTCTGGCACATCAATGTCGAGGCAATGAGGTCTGGCACATCAATGTGGTCTGGGCCATCAATGTCAAGGGAAAGTGGTCTGGCACATCAATGTGGTCTGGAACATCAATGTCAAGGGAAAGTGGTCTGGCACATCAATGTCAAGGGAAAGTGGTCTGGCACATCAATGTCGAGACAATGAGGTCTGGCACATCAATGTGGTCTGGGCCATCAATGTCGAGACAATGAGGTCTGGCACATCAATGTCAAGACAATGTGGTCTGGCACATCAATGTCGAGACAATGTGGTCTGGCACATCAATGTCGAGACAATGTGGTCTGGCACATCAATGTCGAGACAATGTGGTCTGGCACATCCATGTCGAGACAATGTGGTCTGGCACATCCATGTCGAGACAATGTGGTCTGGCACATCAATGTCGAGACAATGTGGTCTGGAACATCAATGTGGTCTGGCACATCAATGTCGAGACAATGTGGTCTGGCACATCAATGTCGAGACAATGTGGTCTGGAACATCAATGTGGTCCGGCACATCAATGTCAAGACAATGTGGTCTGGCACATCAATGTCGAGACAATGTGACATCAAGGTCAAGAGAATGTGGTCTGGCACATCAATGTCGAGACAATGTGGTCTGGCACATCAATGTCGAGACAATGTGGTCTGGCACATCAATGTCGAGACAATGAGGTCTAGCTCATCAAGGGCAGTGTGTCAATGCTTGTTTTTCCCCCAATGGGGCCCCTGAACCCACACGAGAAGGAGTAATAAATCAATATAAACATGGAAAAGGGGGCCAATAAATGGTACATTTACCTTTAAAAAAAAGTATGTCTCTTGTGACTCATGAATGACCCCGTGACCTCTATCACTGAGGCTTTCAGGGAACTTTAAGATCAACTTGTCTTTATAAAAGCAATTTAGTTTGCAGGAAAACTTCACTAATGTTAGTTATAGTTTTAATATATTCCCACCAGGGCCTCCAAAAGAAAAATAAAACCAATGACATTTTAGTATGTTTTTAATTAATTTTGTTTTCAGAACAAGGTCACAATAGAAGTGTCAAAACAGCATTTACAAGGAATGTGTCACAACCAAAAAAAATGTTGAGAAATAAGATAAATATTTGGACAACCACTGGTATCAAAAGTTATAAAACAAAGAAGGTGGCATTTTATGTAGCACATCCAGAGAAGCAGACACCAAAGAATCACAAAACAGGCCCTGAAATAGGAAATGATTTGAGGAGACGAGAACATCCCCAAGAGAAGCAACCAAAAACAAAACATTGCTAAGAAAAGCCAAAAAAGACAGACTGGATTTCACCTACGATATCTAAAAGATTGCACAAGTTAGAACAGAATGGATAACTAGATTGCAAGTCCTATGTGACATGTGATAGGATGATGATAAACATGTAAACACTAGGACGGTAAGCTTATTCCATTTACGTCCGTCCACTCTGCCCTAATCATCAAATCTGAGTCACTGTAGAGAAGCAGCATATAAACCCTACATTCTGTACTTCATAAAGATGATGGTGACATATCATGGTCTTTGCAACCAATCTTTCATCATATGAAATGTTGATAAGCATAGATGCTCAATGTTCGCCATCTCATACAATCAGGACTGTTTTTGGGCCTCACCAAAACCATGGTAAGGTAAATAGGATTCTGAGAACAGTATAACTAAAAGGGCATTACACTGGAACCCACTGAGGCATAGAAATAAAGGCATCCCACACCCATTAAAAAAACAAATTGGAGAAGTGAGCTAAAGAGTGAAGTTTAAAAGATAGGGAGGACATGGGGTGAGCTGCATGCAAACAGCAAAGAATAGGTGTGAGTTAGCTGACGGCCTGTGCTCAGTCGGGAGATAAACTATCAGGTAAAAAGGAAGAAGAACGTCATATGCTTAATATATCGATATGCCACTATCATCTTTCTGAAGCACTGTAAGCAGGGCTGTGTTAATACTGCAACATCAAGCCTCACGCTACTTATCACACTTTCCACTGCAACAGTCACCGCTTCTCCCACCCAAACCTGACCCATCCCCCATAAACACACAAGACCAAACCAAGCAGCTGCAATAATGTGGATGTTGTAGAGGAACAGCCTACATTCCACAACACTCTTTCAAAAAATAATCTGTCTGCATTATGAACCTGTGTGTGCTCCATCCAGCGCTGGGCATCTGATAGGTTATGAAACTCCACAAAAGCAAAGCCTCGAGAGACACCTGTGTAAGCAAGGTGGAAACGAAGCTTGTTAAATAAAACATTCAAACTTCAAAAACAAGTGGGCATCAGTTTGCAGAACCAACAGAGTCAAACCAACACTTACCTGATCAGAGCCTAGATGTTCAACCCTCTGGACCAGCATTTTAGCCTGTGTATTGTTTCTTCATACAAACAGTAACATTGTATCAAATTGTCTCAGTAACAGAATTGTAGAAACCACATTGTAAAGTTTACCATTTGTCACAGACATGTACAGTTCAATTTTCTTGCATTCACTTTTTCAACATATGAGGACAAACTTTCAAAAACTACTGTTACTTCCCAAAAAATAAAAATCACTGTTAGCACTGAAATTGGTATGCATTTCTTTATCTGTGACATTCTTATTGTTTCTTTCCACTGTCAGTCTAATATTCATCTTTTCAAGTGAGAAAATACTGATAAATTTTCAAAATATGATATGCTGCATACGGTTGTTGTGGATGTATGTCAGTATTTGAAATATATTCAACATAGTATATGACAGCAGCACTAGTCAAAAACAAACAATGGCATACATAATATAAACAGTGTTCCAAAACTTGTAAACATGTGGCCCCCAATTACTACTACACATCATCAAACACAGATGAGACAGATGGCTACAACAGTACAGTTCAAGGAATGAGAAACACTGTACCTGAAGCTTTCCTGATCAGCCGGATGTCTTTCACTGGAAGTCCAAAAAGCATCAGCTCAGCTCCAATCTGCACACAAAGACAGCAATTAAACTTACAATAATAAGCTTCTGCACACAAAGACAGCAATTAAACTTACAATAATAAGCATCTGCACACAAAGACAGCAATTAAACTTACAATAATAAGCATCTGCACACAAAGACAGCAATTAAACTTACAATAATAAGCATCTGCACACAAAGACAGCAATTAAACTTACAATAATAAGCTTCTGCACACAAAGACAGCAATTAAACTTACAATAATAAGCTTCTGCACACAAAGACAGCAATTAAACTTACAATAATAAGCTTCTGCACACAAAGACAGCAATTAAACTTACAATAATAAGCATCTGTACACAAAGACAGCAATTAAACTTACAATAATAAGCATCTGCACACAAAGACAGCAATTAAACTTACAATAATAAGCATCTGCACACTGGCAGTATGGTGATGTAGCGGCTAGACACTTGCGTGTGGACCTGAAGGTCGTGGGTTCAAACCTGAACGCTACTGGACTTTTTTAACACATGACCTTGTCTCCCAGGTCAACCCAGCATTAAATGGGTGCCAGGTAAAGTCCTGGGAAGTGAAGGTGGCCTGTGTGGTGATGCCCACATCACCTATCAGGTGCTGATTGGTCTATCAAATATAGATTTACCCTGATATGTCCAATACATCTAAAGGCATGGAAAAACAGGGTCGGTGGCAATGCTGCATGTGTGAACCCACAAAACTATGATGGGCTATTAAAGTATGACTGCAACTGAGCACTCTATTTTAACCCCCCCCCCCCCCCCCAATACATATTTTAAACATCAAACACAACAACTTTAATATGTTATTAAATATTCAAAGCACCTGTATGTTTAGTGCTGACATTTAAACATCAAACAGAACAACTTTAATATTGTATTACATTTTTAAAACACCTGTATGTTTACTACTGTGCATTAAAACATCAAACAGAACAACTTTACTAACATATTTAGGATCATAACTTTTGGAGGTAAAATTTTTTTTGGGGAGGGGGTGGGGAAGTGCATATTATAACATGCAGTAGAAGAATAGCCATGGGATCAGCAATGATTATAATGCCACATTCACCTAAGCAGAAGCCAAATCAAAGACATAGAATGTATGCAGAGGTCCTAAGTGATACTAATATTGTAGTTAGCACTTATGGGTTACATGAATGTGCCATGTTGATACGTCGAATAAACATAAAATTGTTAGTGAATATGCATACAAAACAATGGTTGCAGCAAACTTATGCACAAACATACAGGCAGAAAAAAACAGAACAGAAAGAAGAAAAAAACCAAAATGCACCACTCTCTGTTCATTCAGACATATCACTTTCTTTAACCTCTACTGCACTGATTCTCAACCTTCCTAATGCCGCCACCCTTTAATACAGTTCCTCGTGTGGTGGCGAACCCAGCTATACAATTATTTTTGTCGCTATTTCAACACTTTAATGAACATTAGTTTCGTGATGGTATTGGCGACCCCTGTAAAAGGGTTGTTTGAACCACACACACAAAAAAGGTTGCGACCCATAGATTTGAGAACTGCTGCTCTACTGCATCTGAGAACTGAATGGAAGGTAACATGTCTGGAGTGAGGACTGCTTGGTGCAGCGGGGGTGAGGAGATCAGGGTTTGTAGTGAGGAAATGCTGGTGGGGAAGAATATGAATACTGGCATATACTGTTTGTGTATTTACTTATACATGTGCAGACCGGATAAGGGGAACTCACCCGGAAATCAAGAAATAGTAATTCTTATCAGAAATTCCTCTTATCCAGAGATGAGTTCAAGCAAGAAAAATTGCTGAGGTTAAACAAACTGTTCTTCACAACAGAAATTCACCACATCTGAGATCATCTTAAATGCTCAGCACTGTATATTTAATTGCAATTATCTGTGCATAAGATGACTGCAAATTTTAAACTGACAATATGTGGGGGAAATACACAGAAAAATACGGTAAGTCTAGCACTATATACCAAAGGCATGAAAAGAGTCCTTTTTAATTTTAATAATATTAGAAAGAAACAAGCCAAAAACTTACAATTTTCTCATCCACATCCAGAGTCAACCCCCTAAGAATGATCGTTCGAGATGGCTGAACGGTCACCCACTTGTCCCCACCCCTGTCTTCATTCATTCGGTTGTCGGAGTCCCGGCTTCGATACCTGTCAGAACAGCCACTGTCACTCCTATCGTCATCTCCAGAATTGCGCTGCAAATGATAAATTAGAATAATTGTAACAATGCTTCAACAGATAGGCCAGGGAACTCTTGATAAAACTATCTGGCATTACATAAGTCGACATAGAAACCCCAGGTCAGTACATTCCGTTACCTCAGGTGGTGTTAATGCATGGGAAATGCGTAAAAGTATGAGGCAGCAGAAAAGCGTGCCAGAACAGAATGTGTGTATTCTGGAATGCATGAGCCTGCGAGGGTCTATTAGAAAATGTCAGGACATACAAAGTCATTGAGTATTGAGAGGACCCCAATATCACGTATGTAAAATAATTTCATATGCGAAGAAGATTATACATGTGAATATGATGTAGGACCCCTTCAGAAGTACCTACATCACGCCGACCACTTTTACTTCCCAGGACTTTACCTGGTACATATTTAAGGCAGGGCTGTGCTCATTTGACAGTGCGATGTGCTGTTTTAATAGTGTGTTGTGCTATCCCGATAGTGTATTTTGCTGTTCTGCTAGTGCTTCTTCACTATAATTAGTGGTGTAAGCAGAATTCAAAGTTTCCCTTGTGGGTCCAGGACCCCATTTTAGGAGGAAACAATTCTCCCATGTGGGTTCCAGTGCCCTATTATAGGGAAAACAAGAATAGACCCACTGCCTGCCCAAAAGCATGCTGTAAGAGTCAAATAATTGGGAGCTTCCTTCGAAATCGGAGTGCTTCTGAATAAGATATGGCTCTGGAATCCACACAGATAAAACAGTATACTACAAAGTAATGATGAAAGTATATTTCAATTGGAAACTGAAGGCCATTGATGCAAACTATTGATCCTAATAAAACTGGACTTTTTTAAAGATGACCTTGGCTCCCAGGTCGACCTAGCCTTAAATCGGTACTGGGAAGTAAAGGTGGGCAGAGTGATGCTAAACACATCACCCATGAGTGGTGATTGGTCTATAAAATGTAGGTCTAGCCCTATATGCCCAATACCCCTAAGGTATGGGAAAGGGTCCTTTTAATTGCAATGTACAAGGGGACCAAGATAAGTAATGACAAACTTTGAAGAAATAGACCCACTGCCTCTCCAAAAGCGTGTTGTAAGAGTCGAACAATTGGGGGTTTCCTTTAAAGTCAGAGTGCATCTGCCTGAGGCAAGGAACCAACAGTCTGCTTAAAAATTAGTCACAGATCAGTAAAACGGATGTACACGTAACACTCATGGAACAAGGCAGAAGTCCACAGATGGACGAACAACCAGAACTTTCCATCGGAGTTTACAGCAGGTGAACAAGAAGAAGAAGAAATTAACAGCAAAACTAACAACTTTCACATAAAACACATTTACAAATGACAAAATTAATGCTGGGGATCAAAAAACTTTTATCGGCAAACAACACAAACAATGGTTCATAGATAAATTCAACCAACCTTCTCCAAGGGTTTCTCAATGTCTTTTTGCATTTTCAAGTTTGTACCCGGTTTATAAAGTACATGATCTGAGCACGAATTTATACACATATGTACAGTGTGTTGACACACAAATATTATATATAAATATGTTTTCAAAGGATTTTGGATCCTTCAGTTTTCATTTTCCCCCCCCCCTTTAAAGTTGATGTTTCCCCCCACCCCCCCCCCTGACCACCAATGATACCCACCACCCCCCCCCCGAGTTTATCACAACCTTTAAAGTTGATGTTTCAGGGTATTCCTAGTTTTCAAGGACCACTATGAGCCCTGATAAACAGTCAATGATATAATCACATAGATTTAAAAAAATAATATTAATAATAATAAAAGAAAAACAGCTGTTCAGAAATTCTGTTTGCAATGATTCAAAATTCTAGCTACTTACTCCCTCATCACTGGAAATCGGACTCCTGTCCCTGCTATCACTACTGTCACGATGTCGTCTGGAGCGATTACTGTCCCTGTCGTGCCTTCGCCTGTCTCTATCTCTGAAATGACAGTCATTTTATCACACACATACATATACATGTTTAAGGGTTATGAATAAAAACATGCATTTGCACGAATGCTATTGTATCGTTTCCATTTGTGTTCGCCTTAAAAAAGGCGGCCTGTGTGTGTATTGGTGTACAGCTAGGCTGCGATATCTGCTTTTCAGCCCAACATATCCGCTTCCAGCAAATCTAATTAGTTGCCTTTAACAGCATGCTTGTTGCAGGGATAGTGCATCTGTCTATCCCTCTGCCCCCCCCCCCCCCCACCAATAGGATGTACTCAGGAAGAATTTAATGGTATAAAAGAATATATTATCAAGTATTTTTGACTGGTATGAGAGATCATGCTTCTACACATCTCAGATTCTCTAACAACATGTGTTAATTCATGTACCGATACCTTTCCACCTGGTAACTTGAGTTTCAGCTTCACAGCAAATGGTTCACCCACAGCCTTCAGAAATGCTAACACAAACAGTCAGACTTTAGAAATGCAGTTCATCATTGACCAAAATAGCAGTTACAAACAGATTAGCAGTTGCACACGCGATCAATACATAAGGCTTTAACAATTCTGTGGCAACAGGCCACACACTATTATTTGAATCCACAGTTTACAACACCACAGTGGTCACAGTCAAAAACATTCCACATGAAATCCTCAGCTCACAGTGTCGTCCCTTGCACTCAACTCAGTAGCTGGGCGACAAAACTATATTCTTTTAGTCTACAAATAGAGGAAAACACAATGGCCAAAGTATGTCAGAAGCAAATTAAACAGCGACCATCTATTCTGACACCATTCCAGGACATGGCAAAAAGAATCTTTCTGTTGTCTTCGCCCAGCTCTCTGTCCATAAAGAGCTTTTAAATCATGTTTCAGTTTTTCTTTCTTCATCTGAGGAAGTAATTGGGGTGAGCCCATTCACAGATGGCTGCCAAGGCCGCCCTTCCCAGAAAACGAGATCACATGTTTGGGACTGAGGCAGTTAGCAGGATGAGAACCAGAATCCTTCATCTCCTTCACTGGAAGTGGAAAAATAGTGAAGTAGAAAAGAACTGTTCAGGATTTTCAGCCATACACGTTTTATAAACCCAGAAACTGAACAAAACAACTGAAAAGACAAGATTCACTCGAATAAATTCTACATTGTTCTCACAGCTGTTAAACAATGATGTGGAGGTCGTACCAAGTAAGAGACTGGAATCTCATCGCGTAATATTCCCAAAGACCCACTGGTGGCATCCGGGTCCCCATTGTGGGGGATCCGGGCGCCCATTGGGGGGGGGGGGGGGGCGCAAGAACAGACCCACTGCTTCCCTAACCACCATGTTGCAGGATTCTGAATCTGTAGTTTATTACAACATAAAGAATGTTGGGTAGTCAAAAAAAGCATCCCAAATGAAATCTGCGGCTCACAGTATCACGCCATGTTTTAACTCAGCAGCTGGGCAATGGAACTATATTCTTTCAGCCACGATATGGAAACAAATGCAAGAAACAACTAACAAAAACAAACCCACCAATCTGCTATATTGACAAGAAGCCCTGAAAGCAGTGGATGCACTGTAACCAACCTCAACTGCAGAGAAGGCAGCAAAAATTTAAAAAAAAAGCAGAACAAGAAAAGATACCGTCTAAGCAGTTGTGACATTTGAGGAATCTTCCTATTTTGCAGTGAACCTTAAAAAGGCAGATGGCACTTTTTTTTAGTGGTTTACAGCTAGGTTGAGATATTTGCGCCTTTTGGTCTAACATATCTGATTTCAGCAAACCCATAATTAGTCGCCTTTTGTAACATATTAGGAAGCAGTGCCCCCCCCCCCCTCCACAAATAGGGCATCAGAACCCAAACAGGGAAACATCTGCTGTCAAAATGGAACAATCCAGTTGGGGGTTGGGAGGGGTCTAGCAAACAAACCTTCCATGATCCCGGTCTCTACTCCGACTCCGACTGTCTCTGTCCTTTGTTCTGTCTCTACGACTATCTGGACTTTTGTTTTCTTCCTCACTTTGATCTTCATAAGTGGCATCAAAGCCATCACAGTCATCGGTGATTTCAAACTCAGTGCTCATCTGTGGAGTTTCAAAAGTATTGATTCAGCTTGTTATAGATTCTTATTTACTTCATGTAAAAAAATAAAAAAAGGTATAAAGTCTGGAGATGTGAACCAGCGTCACTGCACACGGTTACACACCATAAGTGCTCTGCCACCAGTATGGACTGCTGATAAGTAAAACTGTTCCACCCGTGTCACCGTCTGCACGAAACTCCGTAGCTATAGCGACGTTCCTCCATTTACCCCAGAGTGGTACCCATTTCCTGGAGGCTGGGTGAACCCTAAAAATCACCCAGTGGTTTCGAACACCGGCCGTGGGCTAAAGCGAGTCACAACTGGATTGATTCGAAAACGAGTCACCTATCAACTGCGTTAAGGCAGTTACTTCATATCTTTATCTTTAACACAAGGACCCTTTTCATACTATAGGCTCAGTGAAAACTTGAAGCTAGGCTCGTTTCTATTATGTATAGACTGTGTGTCAGTGCAGCATACAATACCATCTGAGAGCCGACTAGCTGCCTTTAGCATGCTATTTCTAAACTCGGCAACTTCAGTGAACCGATGCACTGAAATTGTCAAAATATAATTGGGCAATGAAAAAATTAATTTTAACCAGTGTTACAGGTAACTATTTCTCTTTGGTGTTTCTTTCAAGACATCTTTATTAACAATGTTTTTATTTTGGTTGCCTACTTATAATGTAATAATTGTAATAAGTAGTATCACTAGTATTGTTCTCAAACTTGAAACTCATTATTCTTGAACTTCTAGCCCTTAACAATATTGAATATTTTTATGTGAAAACTTACACAAACAATGGATTGTGGCCCCTAGGGTCTGCATTTAAAGCATTGTCAATTAAGAACAGATAACCTCATTAACTCCCCTAGGGTTGTCACTGGAAGCATTGCCTCAATTTATTATGTTAGTTCATTCTACAAAACCAACTATCAGTAGTTAAACAAATTACTAATAGTCTAGTAGCTTCCAAATAATGGCTCTCCTTCGAACTTCATATATTGTGGCGGCCAAACAAATACCCTAACAGGGCCTCAGTCATGTGTAAAATGCTGACTTCCTCCTGCGAACACATCGCAGCAAAACTAGGATTACTGTCCGTTGACACATTCGAGAAATGCAACAATATACACGATAATAGCGACATGGCGGGGAGACCATGCGCTCCGACGCAGGTTGGCGATAGTGTTCTTAAAAAAAAACACAGCTGAGCGTATCACCGCGCCGCGTCCCATGGATTGGGGGCTAAATTAGATGGCTGGGACTTACGAGCAGTAGCTACTGCATCTCCTACAACTTCCTCAAATTTATTTGCTCGCGAGTCCCAGCTATCTAGTTTAGCCCCCAATTTGTGCGGCGTGAGGGATACTGTCGGCGGTGAGGCATTGTCGCAGAAACAGGTCCGCAATTAACATATCCCCTCAATAATATTGGCCCGTTATTCAGAGTTGATCCTAGTTTTGTCGCGATTTTTTCCTCATCAGGCACACTTCACATTTTACACACAACTGAGGCCCTGTTGGGATTTTTTTTTTAAAAAAATTATTTAGGGGATAGTGCGAACGCAGTCCCCATTACGGAAAAATTACGCACTCGAGTCACCCACATTTGGGGTGATCGCAGGCGTCAACCCAACCAAAGTGCAATGGAAGGGCCTCATCCTGGGAGCACGGCCTTGATGATCATCGTATTGTTTGGCGGCCACAATATGGAGACAAAGTTCGAAGGAGAGCCTAAATAATTATTACTACCAACTCTTAAATAGTTTGGCTCTACTCGGAATAACGGTCCCAAGATTAAACGGCGGAAAAACTAGGATTAACTACGGACAAAAAATTAGCGACATGCAAGAATACTCCAAATAGCGCTATCCTAAGGCATGGCCTCAATTATATGTAAGTTGCAGACTATAGTGCCACCTCAGAGAGTATCCCCCGGAGGTGGCACTATAGTCGCCGGAAAAAAGTCATGAGATACTTCTTACGTCAAGGGGTGGTCGGGATAGTAAAGCGCCATAGTGGCGAATGCTGGTTTGAAGTTGTCCCGAGGCGATATGCGCGTACATTAAAACGCGCATTACTGATTTTGTCTCGCCCGGAACAAGAATCGCGGACAAGCCGCGTCCTGTTCCCATCTTATTCGGGTGAGTTGGAATGGCGGACAGCCAGAAAGAACAGATATTCGCGCACTATTTCCAACTTCTGTGCCGCAATTTTCACATATAAAGGATTTAACTGTCGGTAAGTAGTAGACTTTGCCCTTTTCCTCGTACTTTTCGTTCCTTTATTTTTTCCGAGCTAGAACTTTTAAATGTTTGTAGGGCTGGACGTAATGAGGCTCTGTTAGGGTTTACTTTCTGCGTAGATAATTTGGGACCACTATTCGGAGTATAGCCAATATTTTCTTCCATTCTACCAAACTAATAATTCATTGCAAAACTCCAGTAGAAACTTCCGGTTTTGGTTCTGCTTCTGGACTTTAGTCTTTAATCTTGTTCCAGAACCTGAGTGCTACGTGCACATCTTACGGATCTGATATCTGTGTGCAGATTGAATTGCTAATCCCACTCAACTCACTGGCTCTAGCATTCAAAAGGAAGAGCCCGGGCAGTGATTCTCCCCCCTCCCCTGGTTGATGAGCTCTGTCTCTCAAGAGCACTATTAAGACTGATGTTCATTTCTGTAAGGCTGTTCTTTATGCCATCACTCCATATTTTCCGAGGTCTTCCACTCGCTCTATATAGCGACTACAGTTTCGACAATTTGTGGTCTTTTTGGCAATTTCCGTTACCATGGAAACCGTTTGAAACTTGTTTGGGAAATGTCGGCTGGGGTTTCGGGATGGGTCCTAATCTCTCATGAAATTTTGCGATTGGTGTGATTTTCACCCACTATAAAAAGCTGAAAACGGCGGGAAGGAACCCGATTAACAGCGCATGTCTACGCCAGCCGGACATCCTCTGTTTTTCTGTTGCACCAGTTTGATTGAAAATAGCGCTAAGTATTCACGGTTGGCTTTAAGGCCTTAAACATTAACAGACATGGTAATGCTAGTTACAATTGAATTCTCCGTCCAATTTTACATTTGTGTATAAAATTTCTTTCTTATCTGTGGCTGTTTCGATTTACAGTGAAATTTTTCATGCAATCGCTATTATGTGGCTGTGTCTGAGAAAAATTGTCTGCCATGTTGTCCAATGAAAACAAAGCCAAAACGAAAGTTGCGCAGTTTGGTTGCGCAGAGAAAACTTCTTGTTTCTCAGACACAAGTTTTAGTTTTAGCAGCTGTTTTTTACATCTTATCTCCACAAAAACCTACATATCTCAGCTCAGAAATGACATACAAGCCTAAATGAGGTACCATTGGAAAGAGATTGTTTACAGCTATCTAACTGTGCTGGTTTTATTGGTGTAGGTAGAGGGCATTTTGAAAATTTGACTAAAGTAACTACACTACTCTATACCCGTTGTAACGTTTCAGAGTGGCTCGCTGTGGCAGATAGTACCAGGGCATTCTTTTTAGGTGTCCAAAGCACTTCATTTGTTGTTCTTTGATGACCTGTAAGACTCAAAGACTGGCTTTATTCCTAGCATTCGATTTTATGATTTCGTATTGGCACTACTCAACTGGACAAATGTTATTAATAAATCGTCAAATCTATTTCAGTATCAAGATATACACTTGTACATCCTAATGTAGATGAAATAAAAGAGCATAGCGCTGCTAATATTAATCCATCCATATTTTAGAAACTCATAAACAATGAATAAGCTGTTGAAATCTATATGTACCTTACGATTTGCAACGGTCCACCATCCACTCTAAGAATAAAATGGCGTTAGTGTCTAGTGATGTCATAGACCGTAACGTCACTTCCGTTTATTTTTGTTCCAACCAGATTTTCATTTTACATCCAACACATCAAAATGCGATTTAAAATGAGAGGACTAGAATAACAATCTACAGCACGGTTAAAGTGTCAAATAACAAAAGAAACAATCACCAAAATATCTTCTTCTTCTTCTGCCTTTCTATCCCCCAATGAAGCATAGGCCCTCAACCAACTCACGCCAAATCGTTCCATCCTTCGCCATTGCATGGAGCTCTCCCCATTTCCTCCCAATCTTTCTAACCTCATTCTCCAGCTCTCTTCTCCATGTGTTTTTTGGCCTTCCTTTATTCCTATGCCCCTGTGGGTTCCCATGCAAAGACATTCTAGTTATGCTGTTCTCCTGTTTTCTCGGTGTGTGCCCTATCCAACGCCAGCGTCTTTTCCTCACCTCCTGATCCACTGAAGCCTGTTTAGTTCTCTCCCAAAGTTCTACATTAGTTATTCTATCATACCATTTTATTCCCTCTATTCTGCGCAGGCACCAGTTAATAAATGTCTGTAATTTATTAGTAATTGCCTTGGTTGTTCTCCATGTTTCATCCCCATACAATAGTACTGATTTGACATTAGAATTAAAAAATTTTAGTTTAGTATTTCTTTTAATTTCTTTTGACCTCCACAAATTCCCTAGTGCTATGAAAGCTCCTCTTGCCTTTTGTATTCTTATTTTAATATCTCTATCAGTTCCTCCATCTTTATCTACATTACTGCCTAAATACGACTCCACGTCTTGGAGTGAAGTGCCACTAAGAGAAACCACATTACTATTTGCCTGATTCATTCTCATTATCTTTGTCTTTCCTTTATGGATTTTCAGACCAAGTTGATGTGATCTCGCATTAAGTATATTTAATTTATCTTGTATCTGATTCCGTGAATGGGAAAGAAGAGCAATATCATCAGCGAAGTCCAGATCATCAAGCTGTTTTGTAGGGGTCCACTGAATTCCATTATTGGTGTTAGCAGTTACTGTTTTTATAGTCCAGTCTATGGCCAGTAAAAATAAGAGAGGCGACAAAAGACATCCCTGACGCACACCTGTTTTTATTTCAAATGCATCTGTTAGCTTTCCCTCATGAAGAACTCAACATTTCATGTTTTTATATGTTGCCTTTACTAAGTTGATAATTTTGTGTGGGATTCCATAGTGCCCCATCAATTTCCAGAGAGATTCCCTATCAATGCTGTCAAATGCTTTTTCACAGTCTATAAATCCAATGTAAAGTGGTGAGTTCAGTTCAATGCTTTGCTCTATTATAATACGTAATGTGGCTATCTGATCAGTACAGGACAGGATCTGTTTGACCGAAAACCTGCCTGCTCATCTCTTAGCATTTTATCAATAGCATCTTTTAATCTTTCCAAAATGATTCTACTTAATATTTTTCTAGGAACTGACAGCAACATAATTCCTCAATAGTTTTCACACTCCTGTAGATCACCTTTTTGGGCAGTTTCACAAGATATTCTTCTCTCCAGTCTGCTGGTATTTCTTCGGTCTCCCAGACTTTGCTGAATAATCTATGTAGCAATTCTGTTGATGTGTTTATGTTGTTCCTGATGGCTTCAGCTGGGATACCATCTGGGTCTGACGCCTTTCCTTCCTTAAGAAGATTTATAGCTTTTCTAATTTCCTCTTTGGATGGTATCTCACAGTTGATATCCAGTTCCATTTCTAAAGGCTGGATATCTGGGAGAACCTCTGGGCCTGGTCTATTTAGAAGCATTTCAAAATATTCAACCCATCTATCCATTTGATCTTTAGTGTTAGTAAGTACCTTTCCTTGACTATTTTTGATTGATCCATTTGCCTGACTATATTTACCTACTAATTTTCTTGTGTTACTGTAAAGTTCTCTGAGGTTTCCTTTTGCTGCTGCTGTCTCCGCTTCTTGTGCTAGATCATTTAGATATTTCACTTTATCTGCCCTTATATGCCTCCTAACTTCCTTGTTGGCTTCTGTGTAATTCTCCTGAGCTCTAGCTTTAGCAGCTCTAGTTTTGCTATTGTTTAATTCTGCCTTTTTACTTTTCCTGTCTTCAATCAGTTTAATGGTTTCTGGTTCTTCTTCTTCTTTCGTTCGCCTGAAATAAGTTATCTATATCAGCAGTTTTGTCTCTTGTATAAATTTCACTGTCGTTGTTAGTTCATTCAGTGGTCCATAGAGTTTACGTTCCACTGTTGTTCTTTCTGGCCAAAAGGTTTGCCTTAATGTGTCAAATTCGGTGCAGTCCTGGAGTACATGCTCTGCGGTCTGGGGCACATTTCCACAGGTGCACATGGCTGATACACCTATCTTGAATTTTGTGTACATGTGGTTACGTAATCGGTTGTGCCCTGTTCTGAGGCGGAAGATAATGACTTGTTCTGGTCTGTCCATAATAAAATAGTCGTCTTGTGCTGGGGCTGGTGGTTTCCTGATCGATTTAATGATTCTTTTCTTTTGGTGGTATGTGACTGGTACATCTGGCTGCTCTTTTTTTCGCACCTTCCCCTGCCAGTTGATCAGCATTCTCATTTCCAGGCACTCCACAATGAGACGGTATCCACTGCATTACGACTCTTCGCTGAACGCTGAGTTGTGTCAGCAGTGTTTGCAATTCTGGTAGTTTCCTAGACTGGAGTGCTTCAAGTACTGATTTAGCATCTGTAAGCATTACCACATACTGTGAGCCAAGGTTGGTATTTAGCAGTTTCTCTGTAGCTATCTTAATAGCCTGGGTTTCTGCATCGTAGTTATGGCAGTACTTCTCGGTTGGTACGCTGGACTTATCCCTAGTACCATCTGGGAATTCGATGTACACTCCAGCACCACCATTTCTAACTGCACTTTCTGCGGACCCATCTGTATAGACTCTGACCCATTGTTCTTGTGGGTATTCTTCATCAATATAACTGAGGGTGGCCATTTTGCGTTGTACACTATCTTGCTCTTTCTTGTCAAATATCCCTTTCACATTTGTCTGGATTTGTACCGTTAGTTTACATTTTTCTCTCCATGGGGTTTGTTCCGGAATACTTTTTAGTGGGCAGCCAATTTCTGGAAGGTCAGGAGTTTGTCTACATATTCTTTTTGCTTGGTGTATAAAGCTGCTTCTTTTTAACCGTCCCAAGGCTAGGTTCTTAAATCTATTTTCCATCGGGTGATCTGGCATACTGAGGAACTTTTCAGCTTGTATTTGCAACTTTGTATCTCTGCGTTCTCTCAGTGCCTGTGTTTTCCCAGCTTTCTCCATTTCTAATATGGGGGTTGATTTCATCCCTCCTGTGATGACTCTGAGCGCTTGATTTTGCACTTTGTCTAACTCCTTTAATGTGGTACTAGATACTGAACACCATGCAGTTGACCCATATTTCAAGTGTGGAAGTATGCTCTGCTTGTATACTTTATTGAGTATTTTCCCATCTGCTCTCCATGTGGTTCCACTTAGTTTTCTTAGTATTGCTGTCTTCCTCCTGGCTTTGGTTGCTGCCTTGTTGATATGTTTTCTCCATGTCAACCTGTCATCAAATGTGACTCCTAGGTATGTGGGCTCTTTATCATCTCTCAGGGGTATTTCGTTTATTTTGATGGTGCCGGCTTTTTGCTGTGGGGAGAGGGTGAATAGTGTGGTGCTACATTTGTCTGTGTTGATGCTGACACACCATCTATTGGCCCATGCCTCAAGTGCATTTGTAGCCCGCTTTAGTGTTTTTGTGGCTATCGTTGCATGTTCATTGGTGCACCACAGTACCAGGTCGTCGGCGTACATTGCCATTTTGATTCCATTTGGTATCTCAGCAACCAGATCGTTGATAAATAAAAGGAAAAGTGTGGGCGACAGGACACCACCTTGAGGGACGCCTTGTCACAGTAGAACTTTTTTTACTTTAAAACCATCTACCTGTACCCGGGCTCTTCTGTTATGTAGATATGCTTTTATCCAATTGTACATTTTTCCATTTATTTTATAGTTTCTCAATTTCTTCAAAAGCCCCTCCTTCCAAACCTTATCAAAAGCTTTCCTTAAATCTATCCATGCCACGAGTACCAGTTTCTTATCTTGAAAAGCATCCTCTATTTTTTGGGAGAGGTATGTTGTCTGGTCTTCCGTAGAGTTGAACTTTCTAAAGCCCGCCTGCTGTGGTGTAATGATGTTTTCACTTTCAATGTACCACTGTAGTCTGAGGTTTGGTGATGCGCTCCATTGTTTTACAGAGACAACTTGTGAGGCTGATTGGTCTGTAGTTGGAGGCCTTAGAACTGTCTTTCCCAGGCTTTATGAGGGGTATCATAATTGCCTCTCTCCAGATCTGTGGAACATTCCCTGTTGCCCAGCAAGCATTAAATATCTGTAAAAGCTTTGTTTTGGCTACTTTTCCTAAGTTTCTGATCATTTCGTTTGATATACCATCTGCTCCTGGTGACTTCCGCATTTTCAGCTTTGAAATGGCCAACTCCAGTTCATTAAGTGTAATTGGCACCTCTAGCGCCTCTGATGTTATTTCTTTCTGACTTCTAAATTGTGTCTTTTCTTGAATTTCGTGTTTTTTCTCTGAACTGATTTCAATGTCGTTATCTAAAGCAAAAGTGTCCGCAAATAGGTTGGCTGCCTCTTTTCCTGTGACCATGTTTCCATCTTTCTGCAGCGTGATCTTTGAGTTCCACCCTGTGTCTTCATCATTAATTTGTTTCACAAGCTTCCATAACTTTCTTGCGTCTTTTTCAAAGTTCAGCGACCTTGTTTTCTCCTGCCAGCTTTCCCTTCTAACCTGCAGCTTTGCCCTTACAAATTTTGCTTTTGCATGCTGGTAGTTATTGTGATGTTCTTGGTTTGGCCTGGTCTCTGCTATCTTTCTGGATGTTTCTACTTCGTTATATAAATTTTCTAGCTCATTACTCCAGTATGGCTTATAATGCTTACGGGCACCTCTTGGTATTGATTCTCCTGCTGCCTTTAGTACGCATTTGTTAAATTCTTTAACTACTTTGTTTATATCCTGGTCTACGCTGAGATTTCCAAGCAGTATACTGGTACGGTACTTGAACATTGTCCAGTCAGCCTTCTTGTAGTTCCACCTTGGCAGCGTACTCGTTTCTCTGACCTTCTCATTTTCTACATTCAGGAAGACCGGTCGATGGTCACTGCCTCAATGGTTTCTGGTGTTATCCATGCTTTATGTTTCCTTTCTTTCTTGCCAAGAACTTCTACGCAAGATTCATTCAAGATTCCTTTGATCTGATCCCAGCAGACTTCTGTGTTGACATCTTCAGCTAACTGCTGCAACACCTGGTACTTATTAGAGACCGTAATTGAGAACTGTTCCTTAATTTCTTTATCTCTGAGAAAGCCTACATTATATTGGTTTCTATGATTATAAGATGTTATATATCTTTTTAGTTTCAACTTGATTTTACTTATCACCAGGAAATGGTCAGTAAATACATCGGCACCTCTGAAAGCCCTAACATCGTAAAGGGATGATCTAAACTTTTTGTTAATACATATGTGGTCAATTTGATTAGTTGTCTTATGGTCTGGTGATTCCCATGTTGCCTTGTGTATTCTTTTATGGGGAAAAATACTTCCACCAATAACATACTGGTTACCTGCACAAAAATGTGTGAACAATTCTCCATTTTCATTCATTACTCCTAGACCATGTCTCCCCATAATTTCTTCATAACCTGTGTTGTCTGATCCTATCTTAGCATTCAAGTCACCCATCAAAATTTTTAAGTTGCCCTTTCTTTCATTATTTATAATATTTTGAAGCTGCATGTAAAATTCTTCCTCAACAGATGCGTCTTTATCATTTGTTGGTGCATAACACTGTATTACCGAGATGTTCACCTTCTGTTTAACTGTTCTAAAAGATGCTCTTATTATTCTGGGACTCACAGCTTCCCATTCTATTAGTGCCCTGTCTGCTTCTTTTGATAGCATCAGGGCCACTCCTTCACTGTGCGGCGAATTTTCCTCTGTGTGTCCTGAGAACAAAATAGTTTCTCCTGAATTAAGAATACTTTTCCCTGTCCCAGTCCATCTAGTTTCACATAACCCCAAAATATTAATTCTATAATGTTTCGTTTCCTTTGCTACTTCCATTGTTCTCCCTATATCATAGAGAGTTCTAACATTCCAGGGGCCAATTCTGGAGGTTTTCCTAGCTGAGAGGAGGTACGTCAACGATCCGGACTCCTTACGGCTTTCTCCACACCGTGTCATACTTCTTCTATTTGAAGAGCCTCCCCTCATCTTGGTTGGCTGGATTTTATATGCTTCTCTTTTTGACTTATCCATGGTTGGTTGGTTTTTGTGGCTATGGTTTTTACAGGATGAGGTAGCCAACCTCAAGCCCAACCCTACCCTTAGTCGCCTCTTACGACATGCCTGGTAGGGTGCAGTGTCACTATTCTTTGCTTCCCGTGAGGGCCCCGGCGACACACGGGCGACCAAAATATAATGTAGTGTTAAAATATCAGTCCGTTGGTTTACATTGTTTTTTTCTTGATATCTGCTATTTTTGGTCTGTCTGACAAGGCATAGCGGAGGTCAATCTTTACATCATTCTGGTAACGCTGTTTGTTTTGTCTTCTTGACTGTTAAAGCTGAAAATCTGGATGGTTACAAAACCAATGAACTGAGTTTCAAAATTGCTTGATGCCCCCTCCCTCCCCCCTCCCCCGCCCTTTTCTTTTAAACTTCCCCAATTTTGGAGACCATAGTTCTAAAGAATCATCTTCTTCATGTTCTTCTTTTGCTGCAGTTGCAGCTGCTGCTTCTTCTTTGCCTTCATCAACTGTAAATAGTGTACTGTGTTGTCATACCTAAGCTCAGTCTCATCTTCTCCTTGGCGCTCATCGGCTGTAAATTATCCAGGAATGTTCTGGTGTTTCGTCCATTTCAGGACTTTAGTATGTAATGTACTCTTAATTCAGCCAAAATTTGAGATTTATGTGCACATCCATGTTACAGTCCTGGCTTACTTGTATGCAGACTGTTAGTTCCTCGCGTCTCAGGCAAAGGGCTCAGAGCCTTTGAGCCTCCTGGCTAGGTGACTGGCTATTTGAATAAATGTAAACATAAAGTAAAGGACCCGTTTCCCAACCTTCTGGCGTTTTGGGGATATAGGTCATTTGGTCAGCCTCGCGCCGACCACTTTCCAATCTTTCGCCAGTAGAACAGTAAATAAGGTTATCGACTGGTGTACAGAGATGAGTGCTGTAATCAATCCAGAAAAGGCAACCGTCCTGTGGTGTTTTTTGGACAATAGGATTGTTAGAGCTGATATTCCTAGACTCAAAATAAATGGCAGGGACATCAAAAGAGACAGCATACTGTGGAACCTGGGAATCACATTTGACAGATATTTGCCTTTCAAGGATCACATAGAGAGAGTTGTGACAAGGGCTTAAAAAAGGTCTAAACTCACTAAAGATTATGGCAGCAATGGACATGGATTCACGATTCACAGTTCATTCACGAAAATTCACGCCTAGGTGATCTGATTATCTATACAGATGGTTCGGTTTTGAGAGGAAAGAGAAGTGCCTGGGGGTTCGTAGCAAAAGCCAATGGGAAATCTTTAGTGCAAGACCGCCTAACATACGACACCACATGAGAATGAAGGTAGAGGCGGTAACTGCAGCTCTCTGGTGGCTAGAAAACAAGATGCATACCCATGTCGTAATTGTAACAGACTCTGAAAGCATGCTGAGAAAGGTGAAGACAGGGATGCTTCGAGCAGTGACAAGTTTCACTGGAAAGGTCACGGGTAGTGAGCATGGCGTGGTGGGTAATGAACAGGCAGATAGATTGGCTGGATCTGCACCACTGGGTGGTGAATTGATACATGACAAGGCAGATGTGGTCAAGGCCCTTTGGGAACAAGCAACGGAATCAGTAGAGAAAGAAGATTATTATGGCCTGGAGAGAATTAGGCATCAGGGTGTAACCAGAGGGTCTGGCCAGCTCTTTACCCTCAGAAGAAAGGCAAGACAGACACATAAACCAGATTGTGACCGGTAACATCAATATTGGAAATCTGCGCTGAGTGCTGAAGATGAGGATGGAGCATGTATGAGAATGCCCCGAGTGCTGTGATGTCAATTCTTGACTCAACGCAACTCGACTCAACTCGTTGTCTCTTGCCTTCGACGTATGTTTCAGTGTGGTTTTTTAAATAGTGTTGTCTTTTGATGCGGATGAAATATTCCGCCTGCCTCCTGTTAATTTCTCTCAGCACCTCTATTTTCAACTCAGTCTCTTCAGAACCTTTGTGTTTGATTATTTTTGATTCCATGACACAGAGATAATTTTCTGTATATTGTTTTTGATTCCATAAAATAGAGATAATTTTCTGGACATTGTTTTCGATTCTAACTCCGCTAAGACCGGTCCCAAGCCCGGCTGTAAAAGGAGGAGGGTCTGGCTGAACCTGAGTGCTTCATGCGTCTCCGGAAGTAGTGGGTAACCGTGAATCAGCCAGACGGCCTGCATGGAGGCCGCAAGGAGGCAGCCCCTCCACCATGCAAAGGCACAACAGGCCAATCACCTGTTTGCCTTAAACCACGATTACAAGTAACTACAGAGAGAAAACCGGACGGATCTTAACGGCGACGAACTGGCATGGCTTACGGACTACGATTTATGGACCATGGAATATAAGAGGCATTAACGGAAAGGAAAACGAGTTAGTAGGGGAGATGAGGAAAGCAAAATTAGGAGTCTTGGCTCTGACTGAAACCAAGAAAAAGGGGCAAGGAATCACAGATCACGATGGAAGAATGCTGCTCTACAGTGGTGTCCCTATGACGGAGAGAGCCAAGGGAGGTGTTGGCTGTATTGTGGCCAGGAATCAAGTTAGTAACATCAAGGGAAGGAAATTCATCTCAGAGCGAATAATGGTGTTAGATCTGAAAGAAGAAGATAAAATTGTCAATTTTGTCATTGTGTACGGGCCAAATGAAGATGAGCGAGTAGATGTTAAAGAAGAATTCTTTGAACTGCTCCAAAAGACCATAGATGACTGTCACGATGAAATTATCCTCCTAGGAGATCTAAATGCCAGAGTAGGAAATGATCACTCTAGATGGGGTGGAGTGATCGGGAGATATGGTGAAGATGTTTTGAATGATAATGGCAAGCGACTTCTCAGATTCTGCAGGGAACAGAACCTTGTCATTACAAACACAAAATTCCCCCACAAGCGTATACATGCATACACAAGATGTGAACCTTCAAAGAATGAAAAATCCATCATTGACTACGCCATAGTTAGGAAAAGTTCATTCAAGTTTGTGAGAGATGCCAGAGTCATGAGAGGACCAGAGATTGGAAGTGACCACTATCTGGTCACAATAAAGAGAACAACTGAAAGAACTGCTCCAACAAGGCAACACCGACAACTATGCAAGAAACCAAGCAACCAAGAAGGGATGAGGATTAAAGCATACAAGCTAAGAGAGCCAGATATTAAGGCTAGATACCAGGAGCTTATAGTGAAAGCAATAGGAACTGAAGAAGAATCATCAGAGGACACTGAAACTCTCTGGTGCAGATTCAAGAATATCCTCACAGCAGCTGCAGTAGAAGCATGTGGTGAAGTCCCAAGTGGAAGGCGGGGACACAGGACACCTTGGTGGACAGAAGAAGTCAAATTGAAAATAGGAGAAAAGAAAAGGGCATGGAAGCAATACCTGGCAGCCAGGAACACAGCTGAAGAAATAGAAAAATATAAACAATATGTGGCACTCAGAACAGAGACCAAAAATATTGTGCTTAAAGCAAAACAGAAATCATGGGAAGAGTTTGGAGAAAAGTTGGAAAAGAATGCAAGAGAAAAACCAAAAACTGTTCTACAAGACCCTTAAGAACATGAGGAAGGAGAAAGAGTGCCCACTTAAATTCATAAAAGACAAGGAAGGGGCTCTGCTTACTTCTACAAATGATATCATGGGCAGATGGAAAGAATACTTCTCAGAGCTCCTCGGCGCTGAGGGAAGTCATGACCCAGAAATAATGGACCTCACTGCTGAGAAGGAATTCAATCATGGGGAAGATAACATCAGGATGGAAGAATTGAAGGCAGCTATTGAGAAGATTAAGCTGGGAAAAGCAGCAGGTCATGATGGTATAACACCAGAGATGGTCAAATATATGGGAGTCGAAGGTGAGCGCCTTCTACTGAAGGTTCTCCAGGCAGCCTGGTGTAGCAAAACTATACCAAAAGATTGGGAGATTGCCATCATTATACCTATATTTAAAAAAGGTGATAACAGACAATGTGAAAACAACAGAGGCATATCCCTCCTCAGCATTCCCGGTAAAAGTTACTCTAGAATTCTTGAGCAGAGACTTAGAAGTCTGGTAGAGCCACAGCTGGACGAGGCCCAGTGCGGCTTCAGAGCAAACCGAAGTACTCAAGACCTTATCTTCACACTGAGACAGTTATATAAGAGTGAGATTCACTTATGTTTTTTGGATCTGGAAAAGGCATTTGACAAGGTACCCTGGAACAAGCTCTGGGACTGCTTGGCAAGGGAAAAACATCCCAGCACCCCTGATCAGTGCAATACAGTTTCTACAAAAAGTGCATAAATTATGTAAGAACAGCAGACCAAAAGTCAGAAGAATTTAAGACCACCAGCGGTGTTAGACAAGGTGATATTCTCTCACCTTACCTCTTCATTCTTATGATGGATGATGTCATCAAGACCTGTAAGGAGAAGACAAAGAAGTACTCTGTACGGTACTGGAAGATGAGACCAATCTGTATATCAGAGCTGGCTTTTGCAGACGATGTGGCCCTGATAGCTAAATCAGAGGCACACCTTTAGTCCAACTTACTTGTCTGGAAGGAAGAGCTTGAAAAGAAAGGGATGACCATCAGTGTCTCCAAAACTAAAACCATGGTGATCTCAAGAGAGGAGAAGAAACACCAGATCATGATGGGTCAGTATGCGTTGGAGCAGGTTAACCAGTTCAAATACCTTGGAGTTGTATTAGACCAAAATGGAGGCATTAAGACTGAGCTGGCTACACGAAAAGCAGCTGCTGGGAGACTCTTCCAGGCCATAAACCGAGGGTTTCTTAGCAAAAGAGAAATTGGCAAGAGGACGAAAATGGCTGTTTACCGCTCTACCTATGTACCAGTCCTGACCTATGGGTGTGAGTCATGGGCAATGACAACAGCTCACAGAAGCCAGCTGCAGGCCTCGGAAATGAGATACCTGAGAAATGTGGTCCAAGTGACAAGAAGGGACAAAGTCCGCAATCAGACAATACGCCAAGATCTTGATACCCAGCCCTTACTAACCCGAGTGGATCAGTCACAGTTACGATGGTTTGGACATGTGTGCAGAATGGGAGAAAATCGGCCACCATGGCAAGCATGGGAGGCTAAGAACCAGGGAACCAGACCTCCGGGACGACCCAGGGTGCGCTGGGAAGACAACATCCGACAGTCCCTGACTGACAGAGGACTGGAATGGAACAAAGCCAGAAAGAAAACTGCTGATAGAGACGTCTGGCGATCTCTCTGGCAAACCTCTACACCCCAAGGTAGAAGAGGAGCGACTAAGTAAGTAAGTAAAGTAAGTTTTTGATTCTATGAAAAAGAGATAATTTTCTGGATATTGTTTTTTGATTTCATGAATTAGAGCTAATTTTTTTTTTTTTTGTATATTGAATAGAATTAATTTTATGTAAATTGTTTTTGATTCTATGAAATGAAGCTAATTTTCTGTACATTGTTTTTGATTAAATAAATTCTCTCCAGGTGATGCCGTTGTGTTGGGAAATTAGCAGGCAGATAGACTGGCCTGTTCTGCACCACTTGGTGGTGAACTGATGTATGACAAGCTAGATGCCTTGAGGGCCCTCCCTTGGAGTGAGTGTAGAGTGCGGAAGCGCAAATAGATAATTACGGTCTGAGGAGAATGGCGCTGCGGAGAGTTCCCAGTGGATATGGCCGACGCCCAACACTCAAGGGAAAGGCGAGACGGAAAGACAATCAGACAATTACTGGTGTCATCAGAATTGGAACTCTTCGTTTGATGCTAAAGATGGGAACGGAGCGCTTATGGAAGTGACCCGAGTGCTATGATGTCGGTTCTTGATTCAACATTTAACATTTGATTCCATGAAAAAGAGCTAATTTTCTGTATACTGTTGTTTGATTCCGTGAAATATAGCCAATTTTCTGTATATTAAATGGAGCTAACTTTCTGTATATTGTTTTTGATTCCGTGAAATAGAGCTAATTTTCTTTTATATCTATATCTCTAGTAGTTCGATGCCATTTCTAATTGTAAAGCCAACATATTTGTTAAAAAAGAATAGACCCACTGCCTCCCTAGCAAATAACGTCGTAAGAGTCGACCAATTAGGAGCTTCGAAGTAGTAGTGCATCTACCCGAGTGGCAAGGAACAACCAACTGCACACAAGTAAGCCAGTAAAACGCATATGCACACGCAAAATTCAGGCCCTGGCACAAAACTGAAACTTAAATTTAAAAACAACCAGGACTTTCCACTGGAGCTTATTTACAGCCGGCGAACAAAGAAGAAGTTTACGTTTTATGGCTGTCATTTTGTCTCACAAAGTGACTTCTTGCAGGCGACTGTTGCCATTGGCATTCTGTCATTTTCATCTTTACATATCTGTAGCATAAGCGTTGCCAACCCCGCTTTGTAATTCAGAAACACCTTGTTTGGCTTTGAGTTGATTTTCACAGCGGTACGGAACCCCGGTCGGTCAGCGTCTAGTTAGTTAGTTATTTGGTTGGTTGGTTGGTTGGTTGGTTGGTTGGTTCGTTCGTTAGTTAATTAGTTAGTTAGTTAGTTAGTTAGTTAGTTAGTTAGTTAGTTAGTTAGTTAGTTAGTTAGTTAGTTAGTTAGTTAGTTAGTTAGTTAGTTAGTTAGTTAGTTAGTTAGTTAGTTAGTTAGTTAGATAGTTAGTTAGTTAGTTAGTTGGTTATTCGACAAATTATCCTAATTGCATATCGAACCAATTAGTCTATAAGTGCTCGGATCCCCTCCTTAGTAAATCTCGCAGGGTGTAGCGACTCACGCCACCAGTTATGTGTTGGTTTTTTATTCTTCTTTGGCTTTGTGAATAGTGCTCTTGTCTGGTCACATTTCTTTTAACATGTTGTTCATGCAGTCTGGTCATTGTTGCAGATTCACAATCATCAAATGTTTTTGTTTCGCAAGCGCCCTTCATAGAGCATACATAATGGCTTGTCCGACCTCCAGAGTAGCCTTGCCTGCAAGCCGATCAGCTTACTCATTTCCTTGCACGCCTGCGTGGCCTGGCACAATTATGAAACTTATATGTGTTAGCCCTGATCTCTTTAGAGACTCCAGCCACCGTCTTCAGATCCAGCCCTTCTCTATCTTCCTCAGCATTCTTAATGAGTCTATGAAAAAGCCCGCTCGGGAAAAGGTCTGTCTCCAGCAAGGCTATTTGCAGTAAAGTTGGTAATTATCTCCAGCCATGACCTCTATACTCAGACTTCTTGTGGTCAGTGCAACAGCACCGGAATCTTGCTTCACAATTCTAACTCCAGCCTGAGTCCTAAAAGCCCAAGAGCTTCTCACATGGTGAATTACAGACCCATCTGATCAAAATTTTGACTTTTCATTTCCTTTTGAACTTTTTGACGTTTAGATCTAAAATTTTTCTAGTTTTCCTTTATATGGAGTTAGTATTTTTTGATTTTTTTTTTTTTCATTGTAGTTTAAAATTACTGGGAAAATTTTTACAAAATTTTTTTTTTTGGTTGGGAGTACATTGTGAAACTGAAATTACTTTAATTTTAACTCCATGGGGTCAAGCACAAAAATTGGCAGTCCGGTATGATTAAAAAAAACGGGTAAAATACTAACTTATCGAGCTTTTTTTTTTTTTTTAAAGGGCTGGGAAAACTAACTTTTTTTAAGTATCTTTGTGACTTTGCGTCGTTCATGTGATTTTAAAAAAATAATGTCCTTCCATGTGGGTTTCACTTGAAAAAAAAACCTTTTTAACAGCCCCAAAATAAAGTATGAGCAACAAATTTTGGAAAAAAATGATGACAAAAATTAAAAATAGGGGGGGTGGGCCAAGGGTTTTGGGAAGTACGCAAATTGAAATTAAGCGAAAAAACAAAACTCAAAGATCATGCAGAGAC
>CAJHNH020002957.1:0-17500 GCA_905116865.2 Candidula unifasciata
TGTGATGAATCTAGTTATTGTGTGATGAATCTAGTTATGTGTGATGAATCTAGTTATGTGTGATGAATCTAGTTATGTGTGATGTATGTAGTTACTGTGTGATGAATCTAGTTATTGTGTGATGAATCTAGTTACTGTGTGATGAATCTAGTTATGTGTGATGA
The DNA here is from genome assembly GCA_905116865.2 of Candidula unifasciata. NCBI lineage: Eukaryota > Metazoa > Mollusca > Gastropoda > Stylommatophora > Geomitridae > Candidula > Candidula unifasciata. The sequence goes on from CAJHNH020002957.1 coordinate 165, forward strand.
ATCTAGTTATGTGTGATGTATGTAGTTACTGTGTGATGAATCTAGTTACTGTGTGATGAATCTAGTTATGTGTGATGTATGTAGTTACTGTGTGATGAATCTAGTTACTGTGTGATGAATCTAGTTACTGTGTGATGAATCTAGTTATGTGTGATGAATCTAGTTATGTGTGATGAATCTAGTTACTGTGTGATGAATCTAGTTATTGTGTGATGAATCTAGTTATGTGTGATGAATCTAGTTATTGTGTGATGAATCTAGTTATGTGTGATGAATCTAATTATTGTGTGATGTATCTAATTATTGTGTGATGAATCTAGTTATTGTGTGATGAATCTAGTTATTGTGTGATGAATCTAGTTATGTGTGATGAATCTAGTTATTGTGTAATGAATCTAGTTATTGTGTGATGAATCTAGTTATTGTGTGATGAATGTAGTTACTGTGTGATGAATCTAGTTATTGTGTGATGTATCTAGTTATGGTGTGATGAATCTAGTTATTGAGTGATGAATCTAGTTATTGTGTGAGGAATCTAGTTATTGTGTGATGAATCTAGTTATTGTGTGATGAATCTAGTTATTGTGTGATGAATCTAGTTATTGTGTAATGAATCTAGTTATGTGTGATGAATCTAGTTACTGTGTGATGAATGTAGTTATTGTGTGATGAATCTAGTTATCGTGTGATAAACTGCTTGTGAAGTGATGAATCTAGTCATGATGTCAAGAATGTGGGGATAATTTGATAAATATCGCTCTCATACAATGTGATATCCCCGTGTGGGTTCCGGACACTCATTGTGGGGAAAGCAAGAGCCGACCTACTGCCTCCCCAACAAGAGTGTCGTAAAAGTCGACTAATTGTGGGCTTACTTGGAAGTCGAAGTACATTTGCCTTAGAAGCTAGAAACCAACAATATGCACACAAATAACTGGGGTCTGCAAAACGGATGTGCACGCAACACACACGTTCCAGAACAAAACTAAAGTCCAGAGGTGGACGAACAACCAGAAATTTCCACCTTAGCTTACAGCCGGTGAACACGAGGACTAAAAAGATACTGCGGTAAATTTAGTTATCGAGTGGTGAAACTCTAGTTATCATATGATGAATCTAGTTATCATGTGTTGAATCTAGCTATTGCTTGATGAATGAAGCTATAATGTGAAGAATCTAGTTATAGTGTAATGAATCTAGTTATAATGTGATGCATTTAGTTATAATGTAATGAATCAATTATCATATGATGAATAAAGTTATCATTTGATTAATGCATTGATAACTTGTTGACTTTAATTATGATGTATCTAGGTTTAACGTTATGAATCTGTTTTTAATGTGATACATCTAATTATCATGTGGCAAACGTAGCTATCGTGTCGTAGATCTAGTTACGGTGTGACGAATCAAGTTACATAGTGATGAATCTAATTATCATGTGATGAAATGCGTCATAGTATGATAAATCGGTCGTGTGATAAGTCCAGTGTGATGAATCTAGGTATAATGTGATAATTCTTCCCCACTCGATAACTATATTCATCACATTATAGGTGGACTGTTCATATTATGGCTAGATTCATGCGGTAAATCTATCTCTAAATTTAATGTGCTAAATCTAGTTATAAAAAATTAATTTGGTTATGATGTTGTAAATTTAGTTATTTAGTAGTGAATCTTATAATAATTGCTAAACTGCCTTTATTGTCTGTGTATACCATTTTTGTTTGTGCAGACAGAGGGATCTTTGAGCCTGAAGATTTAGGGCCGCACGTTTAATGCTGATGCCACCGACTGTGCAGGTTAGGGTTTTATTTTTACCCTTGACAGTTAAAAAAAATCACAACCATTGCACATTAGTGAAACCTAGGTCTCCGACTCGAAAGCCCAGTTCTCTAACCGTTCAACCAAACGTTTCTCAAACATAAGTATAATGTCGTGAAACTTGTAGTAAATATAGTTGTTGGGGTAACTACACAGGTAGAACTGATCAAATTTAGTTGTAATAAAATAAGCATATTTTTTTCGTAGGAAATGTAATCATAGTATCGGCAATGTAGTTGTAATGAGACGAATCTAGTTATAAGGTAGTAAATCTAAGTATAATGTGACGAATGTAGTTATAATGAGGTGAATTTAGTTATGACGACGTGATGATAACAACTGTAAAAAGCTAATCTGATTTCAGTTAATTTTTTTTTCTTATAACGTGCTTAATGTAGTCAATAAACGCCACAAGGCAGAGAAATAGTAGTATACATTTTGTAAAGTCTTTTTATAATGTTGCCGGGGCCCTAAAATAACCCAGCCTATTGGTTGAACGGGGTTTTTGGAACCTGTCTATGGTTGATTTCCATCCAAATGGTATCACCGGTTGTTTATTGCTCGGTGTGGTGTCCTGGTGTGGGTTTGATGTCAGTCAATCAAATAGTAGTCTTGATCGCTCCAACTAAAGTAAGTCAGTGAAGGACACCAACAATTCGGCTAGATAATGGCTACGTTACCCATCCAGTGTTGTGCGTGTGTGGGTGCGTGTGTGTGCGTGCATGTGTGTGGTCTATACAGATTAATCTAGCATCATGCACCCAATACGACTCAACATTATCATGTAGCAGGTCCTTTTTAGAACGTCGCGCTTGTCGCAGTCTGCCTAAAAGAAATTCAGTCTCACGCCAGCTATCCGGTCACGTGCCCTTTCATATCCCAGGATTCACAGATATCCTGTGCCCACATTCGTGTTGATCAGTCGCTGTCACCCCCGCCACATCCCATTTTCTGCTACCACGCTTTGCTATAATTTTCTCCGATCCGTCGTGGAGTTTAATATGGGAAATATATTCCAGGATCCAAGACAATATTACCTCGGTATCCTGAGAATCTTTCTATAGCAATGTAGCGTATGGCCCCTATTTTCTTTCTGCGAGATAGTCTACGGCTCACGTTCGTATCTTGCTACTGGGAAAATGCATGCTCTCAAAGCTTTAATTTTTTTTTTTTTTAACTTACCGGTGCTTAACCATAAACTTTAAATGCTGTTTAATCTTTGATTTCTGTTGAACAGTCTCTATTGCAATTTATTATAGAGCCTAGATATTCAAAGCGTGCTATATTTTCAACTTATGAAATATTTATTTTTTTTTTTTTTTTTTTTGGGTGACAGCCAATTGTGACTGTGGGTATATGTTTGTTTTCTTAACTAAATGTTTTATAGCCTTTTACATTGTTCGATTTGAGGACTGTGTCATCTGTATAGCAAGTTCAAGAATAGGGTTGCCACCAGTTATGAGAGGATCACGGCTGCCTACAAATAATTTTTTTTAACTTACTAAAAATGAAACACCTTCATTGGCTATTTAATTATGGTAATATATACTTTGTTAAATCAATTTTTGTTAACTTACAGACGATTCCCTTATATTTATAAGGGACACACACACACACACACACACACACACACATATATATATATATATATATATATATATATATATATATATATATATATATATATATATATATATATAGAAACAACCAAATAGTTTGTAGTGTATTTCTCATTCAGGAATAAATTAAGAAATGATCGATTTCTCAAACAAACATAATTCATCTCCTGCCGATTTACAGCTGCCCGTAGGCTCTGGCAAAGCTAAATAACTTCATATTAAGTGAATGTAGCAGTAATGGTTTGTAAATAGTCATTAGGTCTATTTTTAGCTTGGCACGCAGAGATCGTGTAGTTTACATGATATTGATTGCTCCCACGTGCAGTGATGTAGTTATGAAACCAGAGATCTGTGAGAGTGTGTGTCAACAAAGGAAGTGCTTCTACCGATAGATTTGTGTTCTCGCAAGTCCTTCGTATGTTCATGTTTGAATCGTACTGTATATTTTTCAAGATATCTAAATCACTGGTGTATCATGTGTACGTTTCATTTAGGAAATTATTCTGTTAAACGATGTGTGCCCTCTCAAGTTATATGCAGTCAAATTACATTATATTTTACCCCACTTTTGGGACAAGTACATAAATTTAGTTACCTGGGCACATGGATAACATCAGATGGAAGATGCATTATTGAGATAAGAAACATAATAGGACAGGGACAAACTACTTTTTATAAATTGAAAAACATATCAAGCAATATATCTCTATCATTAAAGGTTAGAAAAAGAATTCTTGCTTGCTACATACATCTCGTTTTAGCATAAGACTGTGAGTCTTGGACAATCGGTAGGCAGGGCAAACAATTTCTTGAGGTCTAAGAGATGTGGTTTTACAGAAAAATGCTTACCTTGGACAGCCTAACAGAGCAACCAAGAAGTTTTGAAAGAGGCGGAAGCCCGAAGACAACTTATCACAGACATCAGAAGGAAACAGTCATTATTTTTCTGCTATGTTAATAGAAGAGGGAAAATGGAACATATGTCCACTGGAAAGATCTGTGGAAGAAGGGATAGAGGAAGACAACGAGAGAAGATTCTTGACAGTCTTGTTGCATGGCACACAAACTGATACATGCTGTAGGACATCGCAGATTATGGAGAGGCATGATCGCCCGCGCCGGTCGACAAGACACCTAATGATGATAATGATTTCACCGTCATATGTAAATTGTATTAAACAGAAAACACCGACATATTTCGTCTTTTAAGTTCTTCGTGCGATCAAGTTTAAACTGTCAGTTTACATTATTTCGTCTTTCGTCTTTCGTTTATAAATAATTTAAATAACAGAGGAAAATTTGCTGTCATAAGATGTATTTCCTCTCAGGTTGTCGAGTTCAAATTGTATTATATTTTATCTAGATATGCAGAATGTCGTGTATAAATAGTTTTGAGTAACTAAAGAAATACGGCCAGATTTTTTTTTTTTTTTTAAATGTTTGTTTAATCATGTTTAAATATGTCTACTTTATTCAAATAATTTGTTTCGGATATCTAAAGTATATGCGTCTGCATATAGCTCACAACATTACTATAATGTATATTTATAAGTTGTTTATGTCTTTGTTTATACCTTTTCACCTTTTTTTTTACAATACCATAACTTTGCATCCACAACATTTGTTATATGCACGTATACAATTGTTTATATGTGGAATCACTTTGTGTATCTATTTTCACAACAAACTTGGTAAATTACAAGTCAAGCACCCGTTTTACACCAGTAGCGCTTTTTTTTTATAGCCTAATCAGCACTTAGTGGCGGTTTCCGACAACATCAGGTTGGCCGTCTTTATTTTCCAGGACTATACCTGATACCCACTCAAAGCTGTGTCGACCTGGGAGCTTAGGTCATATGAGACGAACGTCTGGTTTCGTACGGACTCTGACCGAGGACCTTCAATTAGCTGGTACACCATGGCAGATCTTGTCATGATATTACGTCTGTTTACATTCGATTTGTTTTGTAGATTCAACCAAGGCTTTCTCAGTGAGCCTTGACCATTTACGTATAGTAAAATATGAAAAAACGCACATTAATCACAATATCAGAGACAGCAGAGCGGACTGGAAATTCAGGATCACCTTCGTCTGGTCAGGATTAGGGGCCTGAAGAAGACCATTGATATTTTGTTCTATTTATTGCTTTCTAGGACTCCAAAAATTTTCTCCTTTAAATGCAATTGTCCCAAATAACTTAGAATGTTAGAAAGTCAACTAATCAGCCAGTCAGCCAGTCGGTCAGCCAGTCACTCAGCCAGTCAGTTCAATAGTTAGTTCGTTAGTTAGCTGACTAGCTAGCTAGTCAGTTAAATAGTTAGTTAGCTAGTTAGTTAGTGAGTTAGTAAGCTACTTAATTAGTTAGGTTAGGTTAGGTAATTAGTTAGTTAGTCAGTCAGTCAGTCAGTCATTCAGTCAGTCAGTTAGTCAATCATTCATTCAGTCAGTCAGTCAGTCAGTTAGTTAGTTAGTTAGTTAATCATTCAGTTAATCAGTCAGTCAGTCAGTCAGTCAGTCAGTCAGTTAGTCAGTCCGTTAGTCAGTTAGTTAGTTAGTTAGTTAGTTAGTTAGTTAGTTAGTTAGTTAGTTAGTTAGTTAGTTAGTTAGTTAGTTAGTTAGTTAGTTAGTTAGTTAGTTAGTTAGTTAGTTAGTTAGTTAGTTAGTTAGTTAGTTAGTTAGTTAGTTAGTTAGTTTAGTTAGTTAGTTACTAATTTATAAACCTCAAAGAAGGCATAGACTTGCTTGGACATTTTTTTACCTTTAGTTCACATAATCGGGATACCGTCATATAATATCAAGCATAACATTAAAAGATAGGCAGTTCTAGACAAACATAAACGCAAAGGTACACCATGTGAGATGAGATGTGTAAGAAATGCGGCGGGGTAAAAAAAAAACACGGAGAGACAGGGTCATCGACGAAGAACAAAGAACATTGGTTGACACAGTACCGGTACATGATTACATAGAAAATCAAAGAATCAAAAGGTTCCGTCATCTGCTCAGAATGGAATAAAGTCAGCCAGCAGCTAGGCAAAAGGCCGACCAAGAAAGAGATAGGTGGCTGGAGTAAAAGAGACTACAGAAACGCAATATAACATTAACACAAGCAACGACTAAGCACTAATTGGTAATCAAAAACTAAACCGCAAGACCATATAAGTTATCTAAACCAATTCTGAAAAAGCTTTAGATGAAAATGAACGCCAACTAAAACAGAGTTCATGATCATAGCCAAAGCAGACAAAGGAATAAATATTCAGACACAAGAATAATTATCCAGCTAAGAGAACATCATCTGAAACAAACCAAAAACTTCAATACTTAGGAAGCATAATATCGTCAGCTGGCAAAAATATGTAACACAGTAAACCAACCTATTGAGCAAATGGCACCAATACTAAAGAATAAACATGCATCATCAGGAACCAGCAGAGCATCTGTGACACAGTCTTCTTGCTAGCGCTGTGTTATCATTGCTAGAACAGGACAATGAGAGAGAAAGAAAATATAATACAAAATTACAAACAACTGAAATGAGATTTCTGCGAATGATTCTCAGTATACAAGAAGAGATATGATCAAATCCGATGAAATCCGAAGGAAGACGCGAGTAGCAGCAGGTTTGGATTTCATTAGAAGACAACAGGCGAAATGATTTGGCCATATAACTCGGGTGTCAGCAGACAATATACCACAACAGGCAATGATGTGAAGAAGAGGCCAACCTTGCAAACCACGGACAGAGGGAAGTACAGAGGCTATGGGAATCCTAATTTATGAAGCAGACACAGGGACTCTTTCCCGTAAATTATATTTCACCTCGACACCTGAAGCTACCAGATGAGCAAGAGGAGATGATGAGATGACACAGAATTAACAAAGACATGTAACGACATCTAACTCCTAACTGCGACGCTTCACTGCGTAAGTAGTAGGACAAAAAAAAAAAGAATGAAGAATATCACAAACAATCTACCAGCAATTAGTGTTTTAGTCCCATTTATGTTTCTTCTTGCCTACAGTTGTTCATTACTGGTCACTGATTCCGCTCGTCTTCTGTTACCTTCCGCTGTGGCATGAACGGGTAGACACTTTCTCAGTTATATCACGCTACCCTAAACGTATCTTTACAGCCCGGTAATGCAGTACTAAAAAGACTAAATATTTAAGAAATCTCAGAAGTACGAGTATGCCACCCAGATTACCATAAGTCGATCACCCGGTCCCTTCGTCACCAAAACGCGTTTAGCCTTCGTACAATTAAGAACTACGATTCGATAACGACGTGTCACAAGCTGCTTTGTGGGGTGGGCACAATTAAGACATTCAAACATGCGTCGCGGTGGACATTATTCAATAAACAAAATTCCGGTATCTATTTGTTGTTGTTGTTGTTGTTGGGTTTTTTTTTTTTTTTATGTCGCAGTCGAATGGCGTTGATTGTTTTGTTTAGCCTTACACTTTCGGTTGCATGTGTTGTCAACCATCAAAGATATAGATTTTCCAGGCAAGGTCGTCTAGGATCTTCTCTCTCGGATTTCTTGTGACTTTTCCTTCTTTTTTTTAATATATATATATATATATATATATATATATATATATATATATATATATATATATATATATATATATATATATATATATATATATATATCAGTTTCCAGCCAGCCTGTCTCATGAAGTACTAGAAAATTGTAGATTGTCGGTTTCTGGTACGAAAAAGAAAGTTTTCGTAGGTACATTTCTTTCAATAAAAATGCAAGTTCGGTCTGTTCTATGCATGTTGGCTGGAGAATAGCTCTAAAATTTTCTGTCGCTAGCCCTGATTGTACAGACTATCAGACACTGCTGTTCGTCCGTATCTTGATTATTAGACTCTCCCCCCCCCCCCCCCTTTCTGCTTTGATGTCTGCCTATTTCTCGCTTGTCTTCAAACACCCCCCCCCCTCCTCCCACTATTTTTGGTGTCTCCTTCCAGTTATAGATTTTGCAAGAATATTCTAATTATCATCATCAATATTATCATCATCCTAGTGTGTCAATTATATGCCATATAGATCTGCCAGTCTATTACTGTATTTTATTCTATCCTGGCCAATCGTGTTGATATCATGAATGGAATCTACTCATGAAGCGCACTTGCCCTCTGTCATTAACGTTTATCTCACAGTCTGACTTATAAGTCCTCATTACTCAGTCAATGTATTTTGCAGTGTCGGTGTCTATTTGTTGATTCTTTGTCTACTCATGATATGCGGAGTCATTATTTTTATGATTAATATTGTCTTTCTTTTCATTCTCATCATATCGAGAACACTGTACTTAACTGCGACCCCCTCCCCCCCCCCCCCCCCCAAACCCAGTTTGTTTCCATGTATTTAACTATGTTCATAAGTGAAAACTGTTCTCCACATTCTTCTCAAACAACCAATTTTCTAAGGTCCCTTAGATTTTTCTCACTAATGTACATTTACGAACATGATTTGTATCCCTAAACCAGACAAGGCTAAATCTGAATTACACAATTATTCTCAACATCACTGATAAAGCCTTGAAGCACAATATAGTCTTTACCTTGGGGATTGTTTTATTGGTTTGTTTCAAAGGTTTGTTGCCATGTTTTCCGTAGGTTCTCTACGCTTATAAACCCTTTTTTATCCAATCCTGTTATACTTAAGTTGATCCGGTTATTTGATCATTTGACGTATCCAGAATTGCTCCAGATGTTGTTTTGATACATTCTAGTTGACTTCTTGTCGTTGTGTTAATAATTTTTTCTTTCACGCTTGTGCTGTACGGACCAAGCTTTGGATAACGGCGAGTCTCTGACACTGACCTGGCCAAGTGACTTAGAAGTGAGTCCTAGATAAACACGGTTATGACGTCTTCGATTTCATGACGTTATAAACAATTTGCAATTTAAGACCCTTTTCATCCATTTATGTTGCTAACTTCTCATGTGAACAGAATGTAGAGATATCTTGGAATTACTTTCGCAATGTAATAATTTGCGCAATGACGTCGACCGTGAGAACATGACATATTTTGTTCTTTATATTTACTCTCCAATGTTGTTTTTTTACAGAGTGTATTAACGAAATTACCAGAAACATCTTCAGTTAACACGCACCCAATAAACAAGAAAATTGCTGTGAAAGCCAGAAAGCGATGAATACAACACATTCAGAAAACAACACACTCAGAAAAATACATTGCATTCAGGAAACCGAACACAGCAATTGACATTTCTAATGGAATCTAAGAAAAAGAACGTGAGCTATTTGTGGAAGACACTCCTAAAGAAATTACGTGACAACAAGAAAGAATCCAACAACAAATATACGGATGTTTCAACAGCTGCCAGCTTCATCATGCGCCTGGCAACTAGGAAAAAGAAGGGGTGAGTCATTGTTGTCAGATCATTCATCAAATAATTGTCGTTGCCTGAAGCGTGGAGTCTTTATTGTTCGTTAAACTATCATCCTTTAAATCTGCAACATAATATACCCTGCATCAAGTCTGTATATACTGTCAGCTAACACTTGCTTCGATGATGACGAATGGCTGTAAGTTCAGCAGAAGGATGTTCCCGTGTGTTTCATTTGTGTACACTTGTAGCTGTCGATGTATTATTTATTACTTCATCTATCTCACCTTACACCAACTTGTCCCTCTTGTACTTAGCCGTGTTCAGGTGGAGTCCACTCAGCGGGATAGAACTTGTTTACGTGCATCGTATATAAGTGTTCCCAGGACTCTATTATTTCCTTTGTCTTCTGTTTACACGATAGGCTTCTGTTTCTATTTCCACTTATTTTATACATTAGTGCTTTACATTCATGCATGTTGAAGTATACTGTTGGTTGGCAACAGAGTTAGATGGCCGGGCTACTTCACCTGTATGTTTGGCATTAAATATAGCACTTAGACTGACACCCGCCCCCAACCCCAATTTATCTTCTTTCTGATGTAGTAATTTTTTTTTTTTTTTTTAATTTTCCCTTTTCTTTACGTGTCGAGCTCTTTTCTCAGGATACCATGTCAGATGTCATGTTTTTGTTCCCTGTTTCGTTATCCACGTTCGGCTTTGATTTCTCTGAGGCTCAAGATTATGATTTATACATGTAAATACTTTAATTTTTAGTTTTTAAACAATTATACCAAGGTTCTTTTTTTTTTTTCCCTTCTTCTAATTCTTCCTCCTCATCCTCTTTTTCGTCTTCTTCTTCTTCTTCTTCTTCTTCTTCTTCTTCTTCTTCTTCTTCTTCTTCTTCTTCTTCTTCTTCTTCTCCTCCTCCTCTTCCTTCTTCTTCTTCTTCTTCTACTTATCTTTCTATTTCATCTTCTTGTTCCTCTTTTCTTTCCTACTAAAGCATAGGTTCTCAGACAAGTCACGTCCAGTCATCCCATTTGTTTTAACCTCTCAGGTTTCAGTGCAAAAACAAGAACAATCTAGCAATATTGTTATCGATGTTTCTCAGTGTATGTGAACATCTGAAGCCAGCGTTTTTTTCTGGCCACTTGATACACTTGAATTTGTGTAGTTCTCTCACGAGATTTTATGTTAATGATTTTGTCATAAGATTCAATTCTTCATAATCTGCTCAGGCACCGATAAATAAGTAGGAAAAGTTTGTGTGGTGGAGGGAGTGGCAGAGGTTTATGAATCCAACATAAAAGGATTTGCTCCAAACAACAAAGCCTGCCAATACTGATCAACTGTGCGATATGGCAGTTTATTAGTAATTGTTGAGTCGTTCCCCATGTTTCTGTTTAATTCAGCGTTACTGATTTTACATTATCATCAATAATTAGCATATATTTTCCCGTTGTGAATTTTTAAGCAGCCATGCCTGTTATCAGATTTAAAACCAGCGTAACTCCTACGCCATCGGTAAAAGGGCCAGTGTCGACTTACGCCAAATATAATTTTATTTACCAATTTAAATGCACCTGTAATGCTGTATATGTGGGCAGAACGGATTGACGACTAGAGAAACGGGTTACTGAACAGATTCGGCTATGGATGTTAAAAACAATGCAAAAAAACCAACGTCTCAACAACAACGAATCAGGTGACTGGTGGTCGAAAGCGTGCCATCTTCTAAATTCAGGGCACATAGTAAACAAGGACGATACATTTCGAATTATTTACACTTTGGCCAACCGTAGATTACTGCGATACCCAGAAGCGTCAGTGATCAGCCAGTTTAATCCAGAACTTTGCCGACAGAAAGAAATGCTCCTCATTTTGCGGTGAAACAGACAATGTGTGAATGTAGTCGATTTTGTATTTCAGTGTGAAGTTTTAATTTATTTTCTTTATTGTAAATAATTTTTATTGTAATAGGCGCCTGACTACATGCAGCGAAATAGGTCAGACAAAAAATTGTGCGATTTATTGTATCTTCTTTGTTAGAATTAGCATATACTCTACAGAACGTCACTCTCTTTACCGCCTGCCCAAAAGTCTCTCTTTCTCTAGCCAAATGAGTAGCCCTGTTTGCTTTCATAGCTAGTGCATCCTCACAGTCCTGTGTCCATGTTCTTCAAGTTCAGCCTCTGTGTCGTTTTCCAGACACTGCACCCTGCATCACCATTCTCTCCAGACTACCACTACGCTTTACGTGTCTAAAATACTCAACTTTCGGGATAGGGTGCCAGTTCTTGATGTTCAGGTCATGCTGGATGTTTTCTTCTTTGTCCACGGTATTCTTAGAACCTTTCTTGAGCATTTCAGTTCAAAATCTCAGATTTTCTTCTTCAAAGACTGGGTAAGAGTTCCCTATTCACATCCAAAACGTTTCACAGCAAAGATGCATGATCTCAAAATGTTATCTTTAACTAGATTGCAGATGCTATGCCATAAATTCTTAATACTATTTAGCCTCTGCATTTCTTAAGCAAGTCTTTTTCTGACGTAATTTATGCAGTCGCTATTGTTGTGGGGGGGGGGGGGGGGGGGGGGATGAAGTGGGTTCAGAAATAGATTCATTTCTTCGCTATGTTTAGGATATGCCTGCCTCCAAAGCTGAGTGGATCCAAGCTGTCACAGTCTCCTCCTCACTAATTGCAGTTCACATAAAATTGTCAGTGTATAGATTAAAAATGGATGGATAAAAAATGCAGTCCTGTCCTAATCCTTACTGTACCTCGAACAATCCTAATGTTTCACCAGCCACTCTGACCGCTGCTTGTTGTTCATGGTTAAGAGATTCTATTAGATGTACCAGTTAACTGCTGCTTTTACTTGCTTTAGCCTTGTTTATTCCCCAGCTCGCATAGATAATACACTACAAAGGTAAGAGAGGTGGTGTCAGCACATCTTTTTCTCTCCATGATAGTTTATAATGAGACACATTCTCTAAGAGACAGATAATACACTACAATTATAGACAGATTGTGTCAGTGGGTCTTTATTCTCTACAGCGATTCATTTTACAAGAGACGGCTAAGAGACACATGGATGGAGAGATGGTATCAGCACGTCGCAATGGTGAGGCGTGCATGTAACTTCTGTAATCGCCGTACGCTGTTTTCTTAAAGCCATTATACAACAGACAGATCCTAAAATCGATAAAGACAGAGAGAGAGAGAGAGAAAGAGAGATAAGGTCATGACATCGTTTTCTCCGAGGCAGCCTATAGTGAGAAACATTCTATAAAAAGCAGATTAGAGAATGGCTAGAAATGATTAGGTCAACATGTTCTCTCACACTTAGTTTTTTTTAAAAAGACACACGGTTTCTATTATAAAATAATTATAAAATAATGCATTTCCCCTTTCAATGGAAAGTGTTTTTCGTTCATCATGCTCATCACTGACAGCTCCACTGTTTGGCATAAAGAAATCCAAATGAGAATGAAGAAAATGAATTTTCAAAGATATGTTGCAGCCAAGCCGCTCATACTTCAGAAGGATATTGTCTACAATTTCATTGTAATTATCAGATCTGTTGGTTCCACCACTGACTTCAATGCTAGCCATGCTGCTTTTTCATTGCCATGCAACACGCAAAGAAACTTCTCATCGTTAAGAAGTTTTAGAATTTGTGGACCAACAAATACTTCCTCTTATTTTAGTTTCATTCAATTTTGGACATTTTTCCATGAGACGTTTGAAAGCACCATTTGTTTTCTTTCTTGCCTTGGCATAATTTTTCATGTGACCCTGCCTAATGTTCAAGCCTGGCAACAAAATCATTTGGTGTCGACAAATGCTGGGTTTTCAACATTCTTACTGCCAGGCTGGAATGACCGCCTGATTGGCCAGTGTCTTCTGATGTAATGGTCATGTCCATTTACAAAGAAAGCAGCAGTACTTGGTATGTCAGCCCTGTAATCCAAGCAAAATAGGGACCACTTTTAAATCGCCAATGATGATCGTAGTTTGTACACGTCAAAAGCTGCTTAATGTTTTCATAAGTGAACGTGAACGTGAACTGCGTGACCAACTGAATTGACGGTAATACATTACAATTAGTTTCGTGTTGTGCCCCTTTCTTCTCGTATCCGCTAATCCTAGTATTTGAATATTTGATTTCTTCATGAATTCCACTAACTCAGGTTCTTTGTTGCCCAATCCACTAACATTCCAGGTTCCGAATATCTCCTGCCTGTTTCTAAATTTTCGCTTGCTGCTGTCATTAGTTAGTCGATGGCGCTCGTTTGTTGTCGTTCGCTTGCTATCGAAAACTGGTTTGTTCGTCGTGTGTGTAATGTGAGCGCTATTTGAAGTACCCTTTTTCTTCAAATTCCTCCATAATTCTTGAGCAATTTCCCGTGAACAAATAAATTCCCTACCGGTTTGCTGGACCTGTCGCAGGATCATCTTTATTTGAAAACACTGATATTTAAAAACACACAAAAACACACATTTTCGTCTCACAGAATGTTAATCAACTTTCGCTTATTCCGCCATTATCCTTGATTATTAGATCTTATAATAACAGTTTTTTTTTTTTCAACATAGACGCAGTCATACCAAAGCCTGGTATAAATGGACAATTTAGAGCAGACTTCCCAAATTGACTTCATTCTATTCAGGAAGACAAAACGAAGACAATTAATAGATTCAAGAGTCCTACCAAACACAAACATTGACACGGATCATAGACCAGTTAGCATAGAAAAGAACACTGAATTCAGAAAACCACGACATAAAATAGTAACCACAGATGTTATCAACTTCCGGAGGCTTCAGGATAATGTGGTTAAAGATGAGATTCAATGTCAGAGCTACTAATAACCTTCCAGGCGAATATTCAGACATCAATTCAGAGTGGACTTGTTTTAGGACGGCTATGCTCAACACACTTCAAACCAAATGCGGAGTCAGAAGGGTAGGTGGTATAAAACGTTTAAGAACTATTTGGTGGAACAACGAAGTTAAAGACAGAGTATCCAGAAAGAAGGAGGCATATAAAAAATGGATAAAATCAAAATCACATCAAGATTATGTTCATTACAGATTAGTAAGAAGAGAAGCAAAACGCAATATTAAAACATCTAAAGACGAGTCTTGGAGAAATTATGGTCAACAGATGGCTACCCTCAGCAAGAACTCCCCTAGAGAATTCTGTAAAAATCATGAGAGAAAGAGACATAAGCTACAACCCAACAACTATCATCAACAACAAGAGAGGCATACCTCTATTTAGTCCACAACAGAGGTTGGCAAGATGGGCAGAGTATTTTCAAGAACTTCTCAACCCCTCATGCAACGTAGATAATGTTAACTTTGTACCTCAAAGCTGCGAAGAAGAGGAACCAAATTTCATAACAGCGGAAGTAAGAGCAGTTATACAGAACAGCACTAGAAACGAGGCACCAGGTCTGGATGGAATTAATACAGAAGGGATCCAAGCCTGCGGAGAAGTGGGTGTCAAATGGCTTACTAGAATGTTTAATATAGCTTGGGAAGAAAGAAAGGTCCCAGCTGAGTGGCAACAGGCATTAATAGTAACGATATGGAAAAAGAAAGGTAATAGGAGAGAATGTGAAGCATACACAGGTATATCACTACTGAGTCACGTAGGAAAAATGTGCGCCAAATTACTAGAACAGAGAGTTAGACCCATAGCAGAACAACAGCTGAGTGCATCACAATTCTGTTTCAGAAAAGGCAAAGGATGCACAGATGCATTATTCACTCTGAGGCAAGTGTGTGAGAAAGCCATTGAGTATAATACCAAACAGAATATTGTGTTTATAGATCAGAAAAATGCTTTTGATAGAGTGGAAAGAAACAAACTGTGGTCTGTTCTTGAGAACTAAGGGGTACATGGACAGTTACTAGAGAACATCATAGCCATGTAGCACACAAGCCAAAGTGCAGTAAAAAACACAAAAAGGCATATCAGATATGTTCACAGTCAACACAGGTGTGAGACAGGGATGTGTGCTCTCCGCACTTTTATTTAACATCTATATAGACAGAATATCTAAAGAAGCAAGTTACGATACAGATAACATAGACCTTTATAATCACGAGGAAGTACATACATCAGGAGAAGTAATCGATTCATCCACATTATACGAACTACTGTTTGCTGACGACCAGTGCTTGTTCTACCCTGAAGAACATAGACTGCAAGACCACATTAACAGTTTAACTCAGCATGTAGTAAATACAACATGAAGATCAATGTAAAAAAAACCGAAACAATGCAAGTTAGTAGACATTCTGCCCCACTACACATACAGCTGAATGGTTCTGCCCTGAATCAAGTTAGGGAGTTTAAATATCTAGGAAGTATGATCACAGAGTCGGCTCTGTGGCTAAGTCGATGCGAACACTTCGCTTCGTAATGCCGGGATGCCGGGTTCGATCCCAGCTGCGGGCAATGGCAAACTACTGGACGTAATTTGCCTAGAGAAACCACACAACAGCCAGGGGCTGTTAGGGTTGGTTCTGCAACGTCCTGTAAAGGATACGCAACAACCTTATGATCACAGAAGATGGTAGAATTTACAGAGAAATAGAAACTAGATGTCAGAAAGCAAGTGCACTTATATACCAATTGACACCATTATTAAGACATCCAAGCATAACTATGAATGCAAAGAGACAGACTATTAATAGCATATTTATTCCAACATTAAGCTGCCAGTGCCAAACATGGACACTATCTAAAGCCCATATACGCAAAATTACCACCTGCGAGATAAGAAAAGCAGTCAACCTAACCACCCGAGATCGAGTGAATAATGAAACTATCAGCCAAATTGTGGGAACAACACCTCGTACTAGATTCATCGAGAAACAGCAGATCAAGTGGTTTGGCCATCTCGTTAGAATGCAGCAAGATCAAATACCATCACAAGCACTACATCTCAGAAGATCAACTAGAAGAGCAAGAGGACGGCCGCGGAAAACATGGATCCACAACATTAAAGACACTCTACGCCTTTACGGCATGACAATAGCCAGTGGCAGCCAACGTGCACTGGATCGCAAATTATTCCTTTCCACGACGCTTAACGGCAGAAGTGGTTCATGATGATGATGATGATGACATTACAATTATTCAATAAAACAGCTTAAAGACTTGTCTTGTATGAAACAATGAAAAACCTCCACTCTTCTGGTTTGTAATTGATTTTTAGAGCTGCCATGAGCCTAGAAAAGTGGTGTGCTTTGGAAATAAAATTTATATTAAGTCAGCATTTGTTAGTGTCATTTGCGCTTTTAGCAAACCAAAATTAGGTAAAATCACCCAGTTTAATTTCTGGTGCATTTTATTTGTTGACTAGTGTTACCTACCAACCCTTAATTTTGCCTAAACGGTTTAAATATGCAAACTACTTGAGCCTCGCCACTGCAAGTCGTTTTCTTCTAGGTACTGTATAATGACACACATTCTTAGACAGACAGACAGACAGACA
>CAJHNH020002957.1:20000-55000 GCA_905116865.2 Candidula unifasciata
ACAGATCCTGTACTGATCAGATATTCACAGTACGCATAAAAGAGCGAATCATGGAATTGAATTCACAACTTTACATTGGATTCATAGACTATGAGAAAGCTTTCGACTGCACAGATAGAGAATCTCTCTGGAAATAATGAGGCACTGTGTAATCGGATTCCACAGGAAATTTTAAACCTAATAAGGGGCAAAATGTACAGAATTTAAATGTCGAGTTCTTTATGTGGGAACGCTAACAGATACATTTGAAATAAAAATAGTTGTGGGACAGGGGTGTCTATTGTCGCCTCTCATATTTTTACTGAAGACAGTAACTGCTAACACCAAGAATGGAATGCAGTGGCAGCCTAATACAAAACAGCCTAATGATCAGGACTTCGCCGACCATATTTCTCTTCTGTCCCTTTATGGAATCAGATGCAAGATAAATTACATATACTTGATACGACATTATAACAACAAGGTCTGAGAATCCATAACACAAAGATAATGAGAATAACTCGGACAATTAGTAATGTGTTTTCTCTTAATAGTACCCCACTCAAAGATGTAGAGTCGTACTCCTACCTGGGCAGTAATATAGATAATACTGGGCAACTGACAGCGATATTAAAATGAGAATACGAAAGGCAAGAGGAGTTTTCATAAAACCAGGAAATTTGTCGAAGTAAAAACAAATTGCAATTATACTAAACTAAAACTGTTTAGTTCTAATGTGAAATCAGTACTGTGGTAGGAGCGGAAACAAAGAGAACAACTATGGCAATTACTAAAAAAAACTACACACGTTCATTAACTGGTGCCTGCGCAGGATAAGGGAAATTAAATTGTATAAGAGAATCACTAATGAAAAGCTTCGTGAGAAAACACCTATTGATAGATACGATTGTGGCTGAAAGGGATAAAGTGGGCATCACCTTAAATAATGTGAAGACAAAAGTAATGGTAATATCAAAGAAAAGAGCCGTGCCTGAATGTATAATAAACGTCAAAGGTGTTGTTTATGACAAACACGAAATTTTAAGTATCTAGACATATGAACAACATCATACGGTAGCTATGTCGCAGAGACAAAGTGAAGATTAGGACAGGTTAAAGCTGCATTTTAAAAAGAACATTGTATGCACTAAATCCATGTAACTGAAGGTTTTCAGAAGAATTCTCGCATGATATGAAGAGCCAATTTTTAATTTATGGCTGTGAATCTTGGACAATGAATAAACAGGCCAGCCAGTTTCTTGGGACGGCGGAGATGTGGTTTTACAGAAGAATCCTTAGAATTTTTTTGAAACATTAAAGAGCAGTCCGGATGTTTCGAAAGAGGCGAGAACTCCAAGACAACATGTCACAAAGCCCATGAAGAGACAGTGGTCTTTGTTTTTGTTACGTTATGTAAAGAAGAGCGGATTGCCGAACGGTTAGAACGCTGGGCTCTTAAGCGGGAGAGCCTGGTTCAAATCCTCGGTAATGCTGGGGATTTGTTTCTGTCTAGGGCAAAATAAAATCCTCACCTGCACAGTAGTGGTGACAGCCCCAGTCATGTGACCGTAAATTCTCAGGCTCAAAGACCGCCCACCTACACCGCAATAGTTGTACAAAAAAGGCAGTAATTTGCAGTTTTATCTGAAGAAGGAAACTGAAACATGTTGCGACCTTTAGAAATATCTGTGGGGGAGGGGGAGAGAGAGACACACAGAGGAAGATAACACCAAACTATTCTTGGCAGTCTCTTGTCACGGCATGGAGTGGTGCAACATACGAAGTTAGTTATGCTGTTTAAGATCGCAGAATGTGGAATGACATATTCGCCCACGCCAGTCAGCAAGCCACGTGATGATGATGACGACGACGACGGCAGCGACGATGATGGTGATGACGATGATGATTGCTAATTTCTTTGAACCGAAAGGTTTTTTAAAATGTGTCTAAAGGGGATCTGAGATTCTGAGAAAAATATTATGTCCAACACATCAAGAAGAACATAATTAAGAGAAGCCAAAAACGGTGGGCTGAACTCCGTGTCAGAAATCAGGAGAGTTGCATGCAGTAGAGCCAAGTGGAAGAATCGAATGCGAGCCCTATGTGAGGTTTAACCCCACATAAAGGAGGAGGATGATGATGATGACGTTGATGCTGATGATGATGATGATGATGATGACGATGATGAACTATGCCTAAATATTGAAAATTGAGTAGCATACATGGACATCTTAAAAGTCATAAATAAATTCAATGTATGAGCCCAAATATTATCACTAAATTAGTAAATGGCTGAGTGTTCTTCTTCTGCTGATTTGGCCCTTGAAAGAGAGTTTGACACGTTGTCTTGTAGTTTACAGCTAGGTTGCCTAGTCTCAGCTTTTCGGTCAAAAATATCCAATTTAGGAAACCTCTAATAAGTCTTTTTTTTTTTTTTAAACATCATACCTGTTAGTAAAGGAAGTGGGTTTCAAGGATTGAACATTTTAATACTGAGTTCGACTGCAGGACTGTCTTGAATGTGTCATTGTGGTGTATACCCTTAACTGACTCACCCCCCCCCCCCACCCCCATCCATGACTGTGTACCTTTCTCTAGCTATGTAACCAGCTTTTTAAGTCTGAAACTCAAAGCCATAGCTAACTGGGATTTATTTCTATAAGATATTTCAACCACTTTATTGTTGTTGCGCTTTGAACTCATTTGCTGAAGTTTTACTTGTAGAATATTTCTATTATAATAGCAGAATACATACAGAAGTATTTAGTTTACCATTTGTCTTTTTCTGACAATAAAAGTCACATACACAAAAACTGTTTCTCCGAACATGTTCTCAAAGGTTTAGTTTCCACACCATATGATGGCAATCTAGATACATATGTGCAGAGTGTCATGCTTCGCTGCGGAGGACACGAGTGAGGAGTATTGTCTGGATTTTTTTTACCGGGTCACGCCGGTGTGTTGGGAAATGAACAGGCGGACAGACTGGCTGGCTCTGCACAACTTGGTGGAATACTGCTACATGATAGGGCAGACGTGGTTAGTGCCTTGTAGGAGAGCGTGTACAATGCGGAGGAGCAGATGGATCACCACAGTCTGGTGAGATTGATGCAGTTGGGGGTGACGAGAGATTTTGGCAGAAGCTCAAGGCTCAGAGGAAAGGCAAGACGGACGTTTAATCATAAAGCTACTGGCACCATTAGTATCGGAACTCTTCGCTGGCTGCTGAAGATGGGGACGGAGCGCTTATGGGAATGCCCCGAGTGCTGTGATGTCGGTTCTTGAATCAAATCAAATCAAATCAAAATCAAATCTAGATACATCCAGTTCTAACCGACCTCACTGCTGTACGTCAAACAGTGTTCGCTTGAGAGATCGTCTGATGGACACCAGCAAACGGCTTTCTAAATCTGATTCCCTCCACTTGAAACCACATCGATCATCAGCGAAGCCAGACGATTCTGCCACGGGTATCAGGTTGCGCTCAGTTTGATTGCGTCAATTACGTTTGGCATGTCGCATCTGTCTTCAAATTACCTGCGTCCAGCCAGAAGAATTGAACATTAGACAACTCTTGATCTATGCCTACGGCACGCAGGAAAATATATTTCGTAAGTATCCTCACAGCTGACAACAGTAGAATAATTTAAGATATTGCCGTGTGTGTTCCAGGCCTAATCATTGGGAAAACAAGAATAACGTCCTGCCTACCCTAAAGCGTGTCGTAAGAGTAAACTAGTTAGGATCTTTTTTCAAAGTCGAAGTGCATCTGCTTGAGAGACGAGAAACCAACAGTCTGCATAAAAAATCAGATGTGTATGGTGGTTTTGCACGCAAAACTCAGGTACTGGAACAGAACTACAGTCCAGAACTAACCGTTGGAGTTTAAAGCCGTTAAATTTGACGAGAAAGATTTTGAGATAATTTGGACACATTTTTTAATCTGCATTTGTCGACAGTGAGTGACCCCTTGCCTTTATTTGCGCATCGAGTATATGTTGTCAGATCATATTATTGTATGTACCACTCTCCACTCACGGGGTTATATGTAAATATTCAGGCGGGCTGTCTTTTGTGTATGTGTGTGTGTGTGTGTGTGTGTGTGTGTGTGTGTGTGTGTGTGTGTGTGTGTGTGACTTTTTCTAGTACCTATTTGAGACAGCGTCATCCTAGGAGTCATTGTGAGAACAAATATTCCATCCGAAGCGGGTTCGAGCCCAAAAGCTACGGGCTGACAGGTCACATGTTATCCACAGCACTTAAAAAATTAAGATTCCCATGCCTCCATATATTGTAAGTAGATAGACAGAAAAGTGATCTCTAACTAAATGTGCTGAAGGTGGTGACACTTTAGTCATTACTGACATATTTGTAGGAAAGCCCACAGTAACATGTAGTAGATGTACTTTTTTTTTTTACATTCATGGCAATATTTATTTTAACATTATTTCATTTTCTGTGCAATAAATACATGTGAAATGAGAAAAGATGTCAAGTGTTCCTAATTGCGAACGGAAATATACACAAGACTAAAGCCGTTTCATCTTTCCTTGAAAGAAATCCTGCCAGACGCACACTGTTGACCTAGACCGAGTAATCCAAATCACGTTCAATTTCCGTCTCCAGTCCAGGCAGAAAAATCCGATTTCTTCGGGGCATTAACAAAATGGGCTGGTAGGGTCGATATTTTACGTTGGTAGGCAATGAGGCTCATACAGATCCGATAAAAAATAGACATGAGAAGACGCACTAAGAAACTGACACCAAAGACAACTGAAAGTACACCAGAGATAGAACTGCCGCGCCAAATAACAGATTGATTTGATTGGAATGGCCCAGTGGCAATCTAGCCGTGAACAGATAGCAACAACCTGAAGAAAAACTATTGATGTGGCTGTAACTTTTTAGTTTTAAAAAATATTTTAAAATAAAAGCTCGTTTAAAAAAAAAAAAAAAGCTTGAATTTAAGACTATATAAATTGCCCCAGAAAAAAAAAACAATATTGTATCATATAATTTAATGGACACGAAAGATTAATTAAAATCTCTTTACGAGATGCATCTACAATTTCATATCACGACTGATAAACGCTTGAGGCGCCGTAATATATTCTATAATGATATAGTATATGTAGAAACAGTGTGTTTATAACAGTTGAGCAAAGTATGCACAAACAATGGCTTATACTTTTGGAAATTTAAGTCGAGTTTTATATCTTGTAAGTTAGGCGCAACATGTTTTACATTTCTGATGAAAGTTCGACACCAAATCACTGTTTTCCGCCTATCTCTAAGACAGTGTTTACTGGGGATTGTATTCTGGGGTAATTACATATTCTAGGATAAATCTCCTCAAATACACGCAACACACACATGCACACAGTCCCAGAAATACAAGCATCTCCCGGGGCCAGACAGTATAACAAAATTACTTGGTCCCACTAAAGTGATATTTGCACCCAACGCTAACTTCTAACATTTCACCAAACGGAAGTCTTGTTCGATGAAAACATTTCCCACGAGAATCCTATAAACTTCTTTGGTAGGAACACAATACATGTCACACACGTGATGCAGCCATCAGCACGTTGTAGAGGGAGGCAAATGTTGTGAATGAGACAGAACAAATTTACAGGTACTGATATGATGTCTTCTTATAAGACATTAACACAATGTAGTGATGGCGTTTGTGGCCTATACGTTGCAAACGCGCTTCGTAATGCTGGAGTGCCGGGTTCGATCCCAGCTGGGGGCCTTGCGTCTTCTGCTGGTTTCGACAGTGGCATCGATAAGCCGATCGTCCTGAAAGCAGTGGCAAACTACTGGGCGTAAATTTGTCTAGAAAAACCACACCAGCAACAACGAAAAATGCTGCGTACTTTTTTACCAACAGTCAGTTAGACGCCTCTCTTACTTTATTACAAGTGTCTTCATTATGCGGATCTCTTATTCACCACAGGGACACGGACATCATATTTTGCTGGTCACCGAAACTGCACCAAATGTCTCCGAAATATTTATTTACCAAAGTAAAGCTAGATTTATTTAATGATTATGGAAATGAACAGTAGTACATAAAGCTAACAGAAATACATGAAACATAAATATATACATATAAATATATATATATATATTTGTGTGTGTGTATGTGTGTTTGTATAGGGCCGAGGTGGTGTGGCGGATAAGCTGCGGATCTAAAAGAAGTCGGTTCGGACCCTGAGGAGCCGGAATTTTTTCAAAAAGAC
Organism: Candidula unifasciata; assembly: GCA_905116865.2. Taxonomy (NCBI): domain Eukaryota; kingdom Metazoa; phylum Mollusca; class Gastropoda; order Stylommatophora; family Geomitridae; genus Candidula; species Candidula unifasciata. The sequence continues at coordinate 26,225 of CAJHNH020002957.1, forward strand.
TTTTGCTCCCAGGTCGACCCCGCCTTAAATAGGTACCAGGAACAGTCCATGGAAACAAAGACATGATGTTGATCACATCACCCACAGAGTACCCATTAGTCTATTAAATATAAATCTAGCGCTATATGCCCAATACGTCTGAAAACGTGGGAAATGGCTCTCGGCTCGCTGAGGAATCGGAGGACGGGCTATTGAGCTGAGATCCGACGCAGAAGAAAAAAGGGGAAGAAGAGGAAGAAAGGGGAGAAAAGAAGGAAAAAGACTTGCTGCTAAAAGGAAACAAACAATTGAAAAGCTTACTAAGAGGGTCTGTTCTTTTTTCCTCCAAAATGGAATCCATGGATGTCAGACGTTGATTCGAATCTAAGACCTTTAGACCGACAAGCAAGTGACTTGAAACCACGCTACAGCACAGATTAGATCTCTGTAATCTGAATGGCCTGCAGAGGTCAGACCATGCTCGGATATTAAAAGTGGTCGGAAATTGAACTAAGAACATTCACTTGTTTACAAGCAGACTGAAGACGTAAATGTGGCACAGTTTATAACATGCCTCTTGTCAGTGCTTTTAAACCCAGCTACGACTCGCTGCTGCCAACGGCCGGTGTTCGAAACCGAGCGATTCACGGGGTTCGTCCAGTCTCTAGGTAATGGGTACCATATCTACGACTGTCGGGTAAACGGAGGAGGGTCGCTGTAGCTACGGAGATGCCTGCGGACGGCAACCCAGGCGGACAGTTTCTTATCAGCTGTCCGTACTGGTGGCAGAGCACTTATGGTCTATAACCGTGTGCAATGACGCTGGTTCGCATCTCCCGACTTTACTTTTTAGTGTGTGACAAGCTACATTAAATTGGAACGCTCAATGTATCGACCATTTTCAGCAGTTTTGTTTAGCTCATGAGGATACAGGGGATACTGAAGTGCGGAGATTATGTGGTGGCTAAGACATTGCTTGCTGACTCGAAGATCTAGGCTCAGTATCTACATGGAGATGACTTATTCTTCTTCTTCGTCCACCGGCTGTGGAAGGTCCCGCTTAATCGTCCCCCTCTCGCCCCTAGCCCCAACTTTCTTACCGTCACGATGTACTCCAGTTTTCTCCTTCTCATAACATGACTACATTAGCACCCCTTATTGTATATTTTTAATGCAATAACGATGTTTATTTGGGTGTTGTTGTGTGCGCCAACCCCCCCCCCCCCCCCCCCCCCCCCCGCCATGAAGCAACATTTGCGTCAAAATCAACTCAGTAAAATGTGATATTAATCGTCCAAAGAGCTATAGAGTACAAAAAGGATTGTTTTCCACCGGAATCGATAGTGTTAAGAACAATATAAGTGTCAGTGATGATAGAACAGAGACGATAGAGATCGTCAATCATTTTGACAGCAGAAGTTTAAAAAACTATCCATCAAAGGAAAAACAAAGAAATGCGCTAAGACAGGAAATATAACTATATAAAAAAGTATGCACCCTAGGAAATTGATGTTACAAATCTATTTAATGAAACACACAACAGTGTACAAATCTGTAAATATATATTTAAAATCAGTTATTATAACTATTCAAGAATATATTGACAAAATGTGGAAAAAATAATGATTTTGAATTGTTTTGAAAATAATGCGCAACAAACTAAGATCTGAAACACAGAATGTCCATGAAGAGAAAGTGACTCTGATCTCTTAACACACAGGAATGTCCATGAAGAGAAAGTGACTCTGATCTCTTAACACACAGGAATGTCCATGAAGAGAAAGTGACTCTGATCTCTTAACACACAGGAATGTCCATGAAGAGAAAGTGGCTTCGGTTATATAATCAGTCAAGGTGTCCGTGAATAGAAAGTGTCCTTGTAATCAGTCAAGGATGTACGTGAAGAGAAAGTGGCTTTGGTCTGTAAACAGTCACGAATGTACATGAAGATAGAGTGGCTTTCATCTGTACGCAGTCAGAGACGGTCTTGCAGAGAAAGTAGCTTTGACCTGTTAACAGACTGTGATGCATGTAAAGACGATTAGATTAGAGTTGTAAACATCCTGACAAGCCTATGAAAAGACATAAGACATAAGTAGATCTGTAAATAGATAAAGATGCATTTAAATGACGGAATGTAATCAACACATACATGAAATCTTTAGAACTGTGGAGAAGATAAACAAGTTCACGTAAAACCACACCAGAATATATTGACTCAGTTGGAAATGCTAGCGGGAGGATATGATTTTGATAGAAAATTTCAGGAACGAACTGAGTAAATCGTGGCTTTTAAGGGGGGAAAAAACTTCCAAGCAATGTTTCCAATTTTCACAGAGCTAAGGCCAGGAGATATATTCTGTTATCGATTTTGTTTTTCTAATCTATCTTTAGAGAGAGAAAAACACATAAGATACATGTGAGATATAGACAGATCTATGTATAGGAATGTTGATCAGATTTTTTTTTTTTTGCTTTTAAAAATATGATAACACCATAATACATCTACATTCTTAACCTGCTACTTGAAAGATAAAATCTCGGAGTGTGTTGGGAAATGAACAGGCGGACACACTAGCTGGCTCTGCACAACCTGGTGGAATACTGATGCTTGGCGTAGTTGGGGCCTTGTGGGAGAGCGTGAATAGTTCAGAGGAGCAGATAGATCACCACAGTCTGGTTAGACTGATACAGGGAGGAGTGACGAGGGGTTCTGGCCGATGATCGAGGCTCAGAGGACAGGCAAGACGAACGTTTTATCATAATGCTACTGGCACCATTAGTACTGGAACTCTGCGATGGATGCTGAAGTTGGGGACGGAGCATTTGTGGGAATGCCCAGAGTGCTGTGATGTATGTTCTTGAATCAACTCAACTCAGCTCAATTTAATTGAAAATATAGCAACATTAGAATTGAAAACCCATAACTTTGTTTTAAAACTGTACATTTTAGAGCTCGATGTTTTGTTTAAGCTATTAAAAGCTGCTGAAGCCTTGCCAATGAGTGTCATAAGTTTGAGTATCTGGTTTAGAAAATGTGGATACCTTGTTAATGTGTGTATGCCCGCGCCTGTGTGTGTGTGTGTGTGTGTGTGTGTGTGTGTGTGTGTGTGTGTGTGTGTGTGTGTGTGTGTTTGAATAATTCTAATAATTGTTGATATTTCCTTGTGGTGTTAAAAACCATGTTTGAAAGCTCTTAATAGCAGCAGATGTTGAAGTAACAATACCTGGCTCAAATAGCTCGAAACTCAAAAGGAAAAGGTCAATTGTATGCCCCAAGTCGTATCCAATGGTTCCATCTCCTGATGCATAATGATTGATTGCATTCCAACAAAGCCAGGTTATACATGTAGTTGCCAAAATGCAGGATAATTATACGGTGAACCTCGTCATTTGTGCCGTGTTCTGTGTATGATATACTTAGAATGTTTCTAAAAAAGATCGCGTTCCCAATGCTTGTATCTTCTTTTCTAGTTCAGCTGTTAAATAGTCCACGTTTCAAGGCCATACCTAAATGTACTAATGGCTAGTGCCCTGAGCAGTCGGAGCCTAATTTTACATGACTTGTGTTTGGATCTCCATAATATTTGCTGCTTGGCAAGGACTAGTACTGTCGGGCAATCATAGATATGATTTCTGGTGTGGACCCTACACTTCCTTAAAAAAAAACCATCTAACTGGGAAGAGGAAGTGAGGGGGGGGGGGGGATATTTAAAGCTTTAAAAATGGCTGTTTTACTTGTGGTCTGTCAGTGCCATTAGCTACAGCATTCCCCTTGTTTTCAAAATAATCGAGGAAATTCTTAAGTCTAATATTCAGTGTGTTTTTACTATAATTTAAAGAAAAGACATAAAACAGAACGAAAAAAATGTCAGCAAACTTCACGATACAACGAACCTAAACAAAACGTAATTGTTGCGGCTGTTGAGCCTTCATCAGCACATACATAAATAAAACAATACCACACAAGTTACTATTTTTGGGCAAACAATGGACTCGCTTGCCTCAGTCATTTACAGTTATATTTGGTGTCTATCAGTTAGCATGCGACGTTATTGGTTTTCCATCATGGACCAATTCACTTTATTCACAAATCGGGCTCCTAAAATTATGTCACCCATACAGCCACCCTAGTGCTTCTCTTGCCAGTCTACATCACTCTCCTGTCTACACATCACTGGACCAGTCATGTGCGACTGTCCTAATGTGTGAAATATCACAAACATTAATATTTCGACTGCTCACATCGGTGCTTGGTATGATAATAGATGGCTTCCTAATGTGGCGTGCTATTTACAGCAATTAGTCCGTTTTCTTTTTCTGTTCGTTTCCTACAAGTTTTGTAATTTATAACTCACCAACATTAACTGGATCTGGAGATTAGAACAAGAGTTGTGCTCCTGTGTATAATCAAGTATTTAGTCACGCAGAAGTGACTTGATCTTGGTTTTCACATAACATGTTCCAGACTGTAAGCAATCCCAGTAATAACTAGCAAAGTTGCCTAAAAATTTTTTAGTGAGGGAGCGGAGCCACCATCCCCCCCCCCCCCCCCCCCCAAACTAAATTTTTTCTAGGGGCGCAACTAAAACTGCACATCTTTGAACACCTGCACATCCGGATGTAAACACTTCGCTGTAAACTTCCGTGATGCTTATACCGTTCCAGATACTTAGGAAAATGTACGGCAGAAATCATGTCTGCGACTATGTTCTACGTGAAAAACAAAACACCTTAGCAGTATGAAGACGACTGCAACTAAAAAGGCTTTATGAATGGTTGAACCCTTGCCCTGAATCAGATCAGTGTCTTATTCAAAACAGCAAATAATATATTTAGTTCAAGTCATAGAGTTCGATGGACAGTTTCAATAGCCAATCTGTATTATTTACTCAAGACAGTTTAATTCAGTTTTTTTTTTTTTTTTTTTTTCAATTCTTCCAGGAACTTCAAGCATTGCTGGAATAAAGGTTTTTACCAAATATCTAGAAAACTTGAATATTATCAGAGAATTCTCAATTTCTCGTCTAAAATGTTATGATAAATTGAGCTAAATAATAGAAAAATAATCAAATATACAAAGATATCGCTATACACCGTGAAGCACTCTATAAAACTCAGCAGATTCCGTAAGGGGTTTTTTACGTCATTGACTCATCGGGCATACTTATTTTTATAAAGTCGTCGGTATTCGGCTAGTGTTGTGCTCAAAATCTCTCTGACAGTTTTGTTTAAATTTCCCATGGTCTTGCCTGCCACCCTTTTACGACCGACTCGACCGGGAAGACAGTGCCTTTGTTTCATAAATAAATCGACTGGATGCGGACCCAAAACTTTTAGATCCATTGGTGAGTGTCTAGGCCAGGGGTGGGCAGCCAATTTTTTTGGGTCCGGCTGCCAAATGTAGAATAACTAATCTCGTAGCTGGCCACATTTAAAAAAAAAATTATAAACATAACACATCGTATTACAATATGTGTTATTATTTATGATTGGAATCTTTCCCGACGCCTCAGGCCAGACACGTTATGGGTGGATGGATGGATGGATGGATGGATGGATGGATGGATGGATGGATGAATGGATGGATGGATGGATGGATGGATGGATGGATGGATGGATGGATGGATGGATGGATGGATGGATGGATGGATGGATGGATGAATGGATGGATGGATGGATGGATGGACGGATCGATCGATCAATCGATAGGCTAACAGACAAACAGACATGTAGGTAGGTAGGAAGGTGGGTGGGTGGGTTGATAGATAGGTAAGTAAGAAGGTAGAAAATGAGTGAAATACTGCATCGTTTCTAGAGAAAACATGGCAATTCATTAATGAGTGAAGACAACGTTAAGGTGTAGAGGAAGGGAAATATGATAACCCATAAGGTTAGTTGCGTATCCTTTACAGGACGTTGCAGAAACAACCATAGCAGCCCCTGGCTGTTGTGTGGTTTCTCTAGGCAAATTTACGTCCAGTAATTTGGTGATAACCCATAGAGATCGGAAAATATAACAATTCACAGAAGTAGAACTTTATTTTAAAAGGGTTGAGAACTAGACACGTAGGCTCGTTTAAGAGAAGAAAAAAGTAGCAACTCAAACTGAGAGAAAAATATAGCAATTTATAAAGAAAGTGAAATATGGCATCTTGAAGAAATCGGAAAATATAACACTTAACAAGAAAAAGCTTTTATACCCCTAATGTGTTAATGTGCAGGCATTTCACGTGATCGATACAATTGTGCATTCGAAGTTCCCAGGTGAGACCGACTGGTTTTTGGTCTTCTGTTCTGACACACACACACACATACACACCCACACACACACACACAAACACACACATATCCACATACATATAAACACGCACCCACGCGGGCACACACAGACACACACACACACACACACACACACGGGTGCAGGCGCGCGTACACACACACTCACACATATTTATATGACTGTTCTGTGAGTTTGCATGCAAACATAATCTAACGGACTGCCGTTATAGTATTGTGCTCTTAGGTATTTTCTTGGTGATTCATTTAACATTAAGATATAATAGACGCACTCTATTGTCTAGTTGTTTTCTCTTAGTGTTTAGGACAAAAACAGGAGGACTTCAATGAGCTGCTCTTTGCCGACGATCAATGCATATTTCACAGTGATAGTAAACAGCTGCAAGACCACATGAACCTACTACACGACAGTTGCCTCAAGGATCATATGAAGATCAATACTGAAAAGACAGAAGTCATGAGCATAAGTAGAGAGCAACAGACCATCGACATAAAGATTCTAGATCACAGCCTAAAACAAGTGCAAGAATTTAAATACCTGGGAAGTATCTTTACATCCAATGGTAAAATAGACAGAGAGATTGAAGCAAGAATCCAACAAGCCAACAATGTCGCATACCAGCTTGCCCCAATTTTAAAACACCCTGCTGTCCCAGCTGAGATAAAAAGACAAATTATAAATACAATCTTTATACCGACATTAGGTTATCAATGTCAGACTTGGACATTAACAAAAGAACATGAGAGAAGACTAACCACCTGTGAAATGAGATGTTTGAGAATGGCTGCGAATAAAACCAGAAGAGATCGAGTGATAAACGATGTGATTACAAGAACTATTTGAACCATACCCATCGTTAAATTTATTGAGAAGCAAAGAATGAAATGGTTTGGTCACCTAATGAGAATGGAACCAACGATGCCAGCATCAAGAGCATACAACATGAAAATCGAAACAACAAGAGGCAGAAGAAGACCAAGAAGAAGATGGATTGAAGGAGTCACGGACAACTTGAGACTTCATAACATCACGGCATATGAAGCGACTGAGCGCGCCCTGGCTCGGTTGCCGATCATCTGATAGACTGCGACGCCTAGCGGCACAAGCAGATTTTGACAAAAGAAGAAGAAGAAGAAGTTTAGGACAAACAAAACGGACATATTTTGATGCAAAGGTCAGCCTGAGTATATATATATATATATATATATATATATATATATATATATATATATATATATATATATATATATATATATATATATATATATAAAGACGTGGACATAAACTAAAAAGAGGCAGAGGTAGACTGAGAGAAAAGATGCTGGACAGTTTGACAATATGGCATGGAGGATTATTTGTATTAGAGTTAACTGAAAGCACACGAGACAGAAGGCTATGAATAGACATGACTACCAACGCCACACGGCCATGGACTATTAGAAGAAGTCTACAGATGTTGGACTCTTTTGCGGCAATATTTAATTGACATCTGATCATTTATGCAGTTACATTGCCCCGTTTGGAGATTTTAAAAACGCCTAGTATAGCAGGCATTTTTGTGCAATTCCAAGGCGTTTGAAATAGATATATAGGGATTAAAAAATTCTTCTTCGCATTCACAGACTGTAAACTCCAGCTGAAATTTATGGTTGCTCCTCCACTTCTGAACTTGAGTCTTATTCCCGAAATTGAGTTGCGCGTGCACATCCCTTTTAAAGATTTAGCTTATGTATATGCCAACTGTTGGTTTCTTGCCTATCGGAAGATTCACTCTTACTTCGCAGGAAACACCATAATTAGTCCACTTATACGACATGCTTGTTAGAAGAGAGGTGGGTTGATTTCTCCCGTTCCTTATTCCCCCCCCCCCACCCCCCACCCCCCCACTCCCCGCCCGCCCACCAGTAGGACCCCATAATCCATATAGGGCAGTCAAATATTATAATAGGTTCAAATCATTCCAATCCTAGGCATTCTATGGTTTGATTCTGCAGCGGGAGTTTACAAGAAATAAAATCGTTCTGGAGGATTTAAGACAGTGGTACAAGAGTCACACCGAGGAAGAGACTGAGATCTCCCCACCTAATATTTCCAGAGACAGTAGTGAGTTCACTGAAGTTAACCTTCACTGCGAAAACGGTATTTTGAAGAAACAAAATAATTAATAAGATGAATTAATTGAATAATGAATAAAAGATGTGAGATAAGGGCAGTATGTTAGATTATTTGCATGCATAATTCTTCCTCTTTTTCTTATAGTTTATTACGTTTAGGTGTTCGTAATCATATCTGATGACAGACTTTAATCTTGTGCATTTCCAGTCTTTAATTAAATAGTTCCTTGGTACAAGCGATAGCTCGTGTGTGTCGTGTGAGGGGTCTATTATTGGATGGTGTGTTGTGGAGGTAACGTTGTGCGACTTCAGTTTTCACAATCTGACCCGGAGTGTACTTGTATAGAAACGTAGTGCCACACATGATAGCTCTTCTTCTTCTTCTTCTTCTTCTTCTTCTTCTTCTTCTTCTTCTTCTTCTTCTTCTTCTTCTTCTTTTTCTTCTTCTTCTTCTTCCTCTTTGCGTACATCGGCAGTAAACTCCGATGAAAAATGCTGGTTGTTCGTCCACTTCTGGACTTGAGTCTTGCTCCAGAAATTTACGTTTGCGTTCACGTCCGTTTTTGCAGATGTGCTTATTTGTATGCGGACTGTTGGTTGATCGCCTGTAGGGCAAATGCATCTCTACTTCAGATGAAAACTCCCAAATTATTCGCCTTTTACGACATGCTTGATAGGGAATCAGTGGGTCTATTCACTTCCCTCTACAATGGACCCCCCGGACCCAGACGGGGAGATGCAACCTTAGTCCGTTTGCTAGTAATCTGGTACACAAATGCCACAACGGCTTCGTGGAGAATATCTATGTGTTTGTCCATAAATGACCTTCCTTCATGTACGATGAACATTGTTATATTAGAATACTTGCACGTAGGAACAGTTTATTCATCAGTTTATTTCGGCGGAACAATTTAAGGAGAAAATGAAACTGTTGAACTGATCAAGGAATTGGTTTGGCATATCCTGCAGCTAAACTAAACCAGTCGAGCGTCAACTCAACTTCCTCCAGAGACGGTATTATATTTGACGTCCCCGAGGATACTCCAAATGCCGCTTGTGTGATCGTTGTCAGCGATGAAAGATGAAAGGTTGTCTGTTATCGACCAAAGATTTCAAACTCTATGGTATTATCGTAGTGACAGGGGACATGTAGAAATATGCAATGATGAACACTGCTCGTTTTGTATGAAGCTGTTAAAATCATAAGCGTCCACATGTCCTTTTTATATTTTAGAGTATTAGAAGCTATCTTTCGAATTTATAACTATGGAGCTTTACACGATAATATATACACAGACAAATACACGCACACGCACTCACACACACACACTTGCATGATCAAAAAAATTACTTCTCATAAAATTGACCACCAGAGCTGTCTCTGTGGAATCAGACTCGTGGACGAGAATGATGTTCTGTCTGAGTTTATAGCAGAGTTCGTCTATAGGGCTATACTCACCGTATCAGGACATCTTCTCACTGTGTTTGTGTATCTATATATATATATATACATTGTACGAGGCAGCTGTGTGTTATTTTAGTATAAAAATTGAGAAGTATAGTATTTAACCTAGCTGATATATTGAAAATCGTGGGGAAAGTAAGAAGAGCGCACGAATTAAGTGATGACAGTGAATCTGCACTGATCTGACTACAAGAACAGGATGTGAACAAGGGTTGCCAGATACAAAAAAAACTTCATTTTAAGCCGAAGATGCCAAAAATAAGCCAGAAAAACAAAAATCAATGTAGCAGTGTGCTCACTTCACATCAGACGCTCTACGTTGAATTTCTGACTGTGATCCTCACCGGAACAAGTGGGAGATGCAGCGTAAACATTTGCAGCATTAAGTGCAGGCGATACAACATTTTTTATTATGCATTTACATTTAGTTCTATGCGGCTGTATGTTCTCCAGTGAACCCTTGTCTCCCTCCCTCCCCCCCCCTCTCTCTCTCTCTCTCTCTCTCTCTCTCTCTCTCTCTCTCTCTCTCTCTTTCTCTCTCTCTCTCTCTCTCTGTCTCTCTCTCTCTCTTTTCCTTAGCACCCGAACATGGGCTGTCATGTTTTTAGTTAGATGATCACTTGTGCGTATTGCACAAAGATGTCAGATAACACTAGCGTCACGTGTCTTTATTAGAGTTTCCTCTAACGAACTAAAAAGACTCTCCGAAGTAGTTTAAGTGTTGAGATGTTGGCTGAAATGGTCTAGGTGGTATTCTGCAGATCCAAAGTACATCCAACCTACTTCAGGGGTGAGGCGACTCAAATTATGGCACTACATAGTCCTCGGCGCAACTTTCCTAATACTTTTAAGCCCACAGACTAGATAGTAATCATTTGTTATTTAAATTAACACAGTACAGAATGAAATACAATAATACATCATGCATTCCAGAAATCTTCAGAACTATGAATGACTGACACTAACCACATAATGTAAAATAACAAAACATCATGTAATCAGTGCAACACAAGTAAGAATGTAAAGAAATAAATTCAGCAAGACAAAGTAACTTTCTATGTGATCTAAGAAGGCCCTGCTCCAGATGGACTCCTGGTTTGAAACTAGCATCGCAATTATTATCATTGCCAAACTGCGGAATTATGGACCTAGGTAACTGGCGCTGAGTGGCAGGAGTGGACAGTTGTAGTTTCATGTGGCCTTAGACGTTGGTGCATGGACGTGAGTGAGGTGTTCACTGAGGATTCCTCATACTGTAGGCTGTATGCTGGTTACACCTGATGGGTGTAAGAATGTGGATCGTTGACCCGGCCTCCAGATAATAATAACTTAGCATGCTCATGGAAGTTTCCGGGTGAATCGATGACTTTCAGACGGAGGTAATAAGACAGACAAACTAGTCAGCAGTCAGTCCACTCAGTCTGGAAGCTCAGTCAAGAATCAGTCCTAAATCTAAGCGTTCCTCCAGCTAGGGGCGGGAGGGGGTTCATCCGCGTTTAAAGCGGTAGTAAGGCCAATGGAATTTTGCTTCACTATAAGTACAACTGAAATATATATAGCTGTATTTAAATTCCCAAGAGAATTAGAATAGAACTGAGTACTTATCTCTAAATCTTGACACATAAGTATATAACAAGGACTATTTACTCCTGGAGGCAATTCCAGGATTTAAAATCAGTTCATTTACATAGAGGTGAACAAGATGGGGGAAGGTCCAGAATCACTGTGGGCTGTCATGCGACAAATGGCAGGTTAAGCTTACAGCAAGTTGCAGCTCACTGTATCATTAATTTGTTTAGCAGTAATTGTAAATTTAGCAGTAAGCTCTGATTGGTTTTTTGACGGAGTTTTCACCCTGTTTTTCATATTGTTCATGTTTTAATATCTTACTAGGTCTCGATACAATAGTACACTGACTACTTCTTCTTCTTCTTCTTCTTCTTCTTCTTCTTCTTCTTCTTCTTCTTCTTCTTCTTCTTCTTCTTCTTCTTCTTCTTCTTTTTCTTTTTTTTTCTTCTTTTTCTTCTTCTTCTTCTTTTTCTTCTTCTTCTTCTTTTTCTTCTTTTTCTTCTTCTTCTTCTTTTTCTTCTTCTTCTTCTTTTTCTTCTTCTTCTTCTTCTTCTTCTTCTTCTTCTTCTTCTTCTTCTTCTTCTTCTTCTTCTTCTTCTTCTTCTTCTTCTTCTTCTTCTTCTTCTTCTTCTTCTTCTTTTTCTTCTTCTTCTTCTTCTTCTTCTTCTTCTTCTTCTTCTTTTTCTACTTTTTCTTCTTCGTTTTCTTCTTCTTCCTTCTTTTTCTTCTCTTCCACCTTGTACCTCAGTGAAGTGTCGGTGGGAGATGTAACGTTCGTTGACGAGCTCTGTCAAAAACACTATCAAGATTAATGTTAATTTATGTAAGGCTATTCTTAATGCCATCATTTCTGTCTTCGTCGTCCTGATTTAATTATTCTCGCACGATATTTTATACTGTCTGAATTTATCTCTCTCGCACCAGAGTTTGTTCTATCTGATTTTGTTACTTTCGCACCAGAGTTTGTTCATGCAAATGTATTGCTCTCGCACCACAGTTTTAATATCTGATTTTCCTAATGCCGCACCAGAGTACCCTGAACGCCTAAGAAATGACGACTTATCATAACCGTAACTCTAACCCTAACCCCAACCCATAACACCCTAAAATATTGAACCTCCCCGGAAGCTCTGGAATTTCCTTTGTTTGTGGTGAATTAAAAATGAAGTCCGAGGATTTTTCTGAGACGTTAAAATAAAAGCGTAGCCTGTTGTCTAATGTTAACTTGGCTAACAGGCGTTCTGTATTGACTTTTAGGATAAGTTTTCCGTAAGTGATGGCAATTGCAAATGTCTTCTAAGCCGTTGAATTCATGCACAAATTTGTCTAACGAGTTTTTTCCTCGAGCTTACAACTCAAGTAACAATCTTCCATGTCTACCAATCTGGACAAGGATACTAAGTCTTGCATGTGTTAATCTTCTTTCCGATATGCAGCCCGCATGGCATTAATGACATCTCTCATGTCCAGTGTTGGGCCAATCGTGGTAGCCGCTGTGTCTGCCATGTAATCTGCACGCTCATTGCCATGAACATCCGCATGATAAAGATAAAGATAAAGGCTAGGCGAGTTATTTAGGATGTATTTAATGAAAGAATCCACTCCTGTCTGATGAAGTCGGCCTTGGTTTTCTTGAGCATATTCATTAATTCGCTTAGTATACACGCATGTGTCTTAAGTACCCAGCAATATCGGTGTCCTTGTTGCTTCCATCGTCTCCATTGTTATGCTGCTGGTTTTAACGGCAAAGGCACCACACGTCTCCATAATAAGACTTTCCTTTTACACTGAAAGTTTACATCCATGCACTTCACTTGCTCTGGGTGACCGCTCCAAACCGTGTCAACCACAGAATCATTGATATATGTTCTCATCAAACTGACTCCACTATGGCAGGGATCGGTTCTTCACACCTTCTGTTGAAGGTGATATGGCCCGTGATGATGATGTTTGAGGCAGTAGGCAAATGTACTGATCTATTTCCTAGAGTAGTGTCCGAAAAGTGATAATGTCAGGGCCCGTAACTCGAGAATAACACAACCGAAAACATTAAATTGCAAACACTAGTGTAATTTCTAATTTATGAATTGAGTTATGAGTTAGATTATCTTCGCAGCACTCCGTCACATCCATAGGCGCTCAGATTCCCCTATAAACATATTCATCAGCGTCAGGCGGGTAACAGTGCCAGTCCTATTTTGGTTGACAAGACCTCCTGTGCGTCCAATGTGCTTCTCATGCTTGGCTGTGCCGATCTTTACTCCCAATTCGCGTATTCTTAGCAGTGATGTGGACATGTTGCTTCCAAATTCCTCAGAACGTCTTATCTCTCTAAAGGCATTGACAATGTCCGTGTGATCCATGGGCGAGCCATCTTCAATTAATGCAGCACCTGCCAGTCTATCAGCTCTAACATTACCAACAACGCCTGCATACCCTGGGAGTTTCTGTTTGTTTGTTATATCTCACTCAAGAAACGGAGTCCTAATTCGGCTGTAATGTAAATAAAGATCGGGAAACTGAGATATTAAAATACGAATACATAAGTCAAGAAGGGTCTTCATAGCACTAACAAATTTACTAAACTTAAAATTGTGTAATGTCAAATCAGAACTGTTGTGTGGAGCAGAAACATGGAGCATAACTGAAATAATTACCAGTAACCTACAAACATTCCTCAGGTGTTGCCTATCCGAAATAGAGGAAATTAGGTAGTGTAATACTGGAAATTAACATTGAGCTTTGTGAGAGAACGAACCAAATTCTAGTGAATCAAGAGATGAAGGGACACAAATACTGCCTTTGTACAGGACACACACTTGGGGAAAAAAAACTATAACTAGAAGGGCACTACACTGTAACCCATTGGAGCGTAGATATAAAGGCAGACGCCCCCCTCCCCCTTTTTACCTTTCACCTCTTCCTCCCCTAGAAAAAACATGATGGAGAAAACTAGCGTTGCGAGAGAAGTTAAGCAGACGGGGAGGTAAGACTAATGACACCACCATCTTTCCTCAACAGATATTGTAATCAATAGTAATGGGCTTGAACGCAGTAACAGTCGCCAGGTAACCAGTTATCCAACAAAAAATATGAAACATGGAAGAAGCGAATTGTGCTTTAGAATAATTAACAGCTACACGAAATAGGCAACAACGTTTGTACTTTGAGAAATGAAAAAGTAATTTAAGAATTGCAAAATACAACTCTAAAATATTTCTCACCAGACTATAGATAATCGAGACAGATGACTAAGTGATGAAACATCGGTTGTGACTATCGGACTGAGACGTAAAACTGGAACTAAGTTCCCATCCCAACAAACGTATTAGAAAATCGAGTAATAGATCAGAATTAGCGTCACAAGCAATATCGCTGACACACAACAGGAAGCAATCCAAAAGTCATCCCTACAACCGATGACAAACCCGACTTTGTTAAGCAACGAACATAGCGCTAGATGATATGCATATCTGATTTGCTTCCAGAATGATATCGATATCTGAACACCAGAAAACTAATACAATGAAGAGAAGATGAAGGTACCGCAGCAGTAGCAAACTGTATGATCTGAGAAACAGCGTTTGTTGTTTTCATGAATTGATGGAGAAGCTGTTTGCCTGCTTCATCCAATATTGTTTTGCACAGTCCTCAAATGTTAATCATATTCAGTGTGTTTCGTTTCCCCAACCACTTGCTCTGTCGTTCCTAATTCATACAAAGTTTTAACCAACATCAGCTATGGAGATTCTCATAGGGGACAGACGATAAGTGGACGACCCAGACAACTTGTGCTTTTCTCTACAACTTGTCATGCGTCTATGTAGGCCTTCTTTTACATGTTTTATGCTGCTGTACATTTTCTTGTTCAAGACTGGCTGGAATTTTCAGCTGCAATGTTCTATATATGTCTGCCATAGTGCTTCTAACAGAGCTTGAATTGCGTCGCGTTCGTTTTGCACAGTGTTTTTGAATTTCGAACTATTTAATCTTGCTGGCATCTTAATGATCCTTTCTATTGTTGGCATATTGTAGATTACGGCCATACTTGGTAATGGGTAGCAATAAGATCTACCAAATCTCCTGTGATACACTTATTTGTTGCCTTTATATGCTCAGATATTTTCTGTTTGGATTATATGTACATTAGTCACTATGTCCGTTTGGGTGATCTTAGCTTGAAAGATCTTGGAAGTATTTTGTGCTAGTGGTTCTCAACTTTCCTAATACCTCGACCCTTTAATACAATTCCTTATATTGTGGAGACACTCCAATACAGTTCTTCATAATATGTATATTGCATTTTTTGTCCCTTAAACCTTCCATA
Source organism: Candidula unifasciata (assembly GCA_905116865.2). Taxonomy (NCBI): domain Eukaryota; kingdom Metazoa; phylum Mollusca; class Gastropoda; order Stylommatophora; family Geomitridae; genus Candidula; species Candidula unifasciata. Next base: position 41,980 of record CAJHNH020002957.1, read on the forward strand.
AATCCATACTGCTCTTCACTAATTTCCATTCTTTTCTTTTTTCTTCTTCTCAATATAATTCTAAGTAGTAATTTGGTGACATAATTTGTTTAAGTTGATTGTGCGTATTATTCACATTGAATTGCTCCTGGTCCTTTGGGTAACGCAATAAATACAGATTTCCTTATATCACTTGGTATGTACCCAGTGTTATAAATGTCATTCATCAGTTCAGTTAATATTTCCACCCCAAATTTCCCCAGTACTTCTAATTCTTTTACCGAAATTTCATCTGGCCCGGCTGACTTTCTTTTCTTCCTATTTTTAATAGCATCGCTGACTTCTTCTTTTAGTATAGGCGGACCTTCTAAATGTATTTCTTCTGGTAATTCTGCTCGTTTTCCACATATAACTCTTTTATTATATCATCTTCCTCCATTAGGATCTCTCCTGCTTTTGATTTCAGACATCCTGTCTTTATTCCTATCTTTCTTACAGTTAGATCAATAATTTGTTTGTGCACACTATTTGCATCTTTAATAGGGCTGTGTCCAGTGGGTTAGTCCATAGTGGTCACAAAACCACTAGCTTAATATTTGTCTTTTGTATTTGTTCCTCCTCCTTTTCTTCTCTTCCTCGATCTCTTCGTCAGAAACACTAGCCTGGGGATAATTATACAGTCATCCAGAATTCTATAACTATTCAGAAGACAATGGTATAGATAATCTTAGTCTTCTTAGTCAAGGTTTCACCATCACTGCAATCAGGTTTCCCCATACTTGCTCAGGTTCCTGTGCCAGTGCAAATCAAATGACATGGCCCTCGCTGTTGCGCTTGAAAAAATGCCGAACAAACATTTTGTACCGGAACAATCCAGAAATATGTGCAAGCAGGAAAGACACATTTCAGTTGTCAGGGACGCCAAAAGCTAGGAATCGCCACCAGAAATGCAGTCCTTCGTTGATGGAAGAAGTCGGGCATGACAAGTTGGCCATACACACGAAAAATCTACATAAAGTATTCCACCAACTCACATGTAAACCGCCTACCAGCAATATTGAACACTACGACAACGGTTTCACACCAAAAAAAAAAAAAACATTCCACAGGAAAAATCACAGCGTGCAGGGCTACACCAAGCGCTAAATTCAGTAGGTCAGGCAGCGAAACCGTAGACTACCGTCCAGGTGTGGAAACTGCACCAGCAAAGCGCTGTCAGAGGCAAAAACAACCTTGAAGCGTAACACTCTGCAATGCCTCCGCCATTTTAGGCCGGAAGTTGTAACGGTGTAGATCAGTAACTAGGAAATTGTTCTGACACTGTGCGAATTTCAATATTTCGAAGACTACGACAGTCAGAAAACACTCTCCGCATCACCATTAACACGACGATACTATTGCATGTTTACTATTGTTTTATCTGCATCTGGTCGCAGTTAATGTTACAGTCATTCATAATTTGTGTGTTCGTTAGATATTGTGTAATTATTAATTGTTTAATATTTTGGATACCTGCATACATCGCGATTCTTGGCGACACTAACAGCATGGATGAATTATATGTGAAAATGGCCATGCATGATTCTTCTGCACCTGAATACAGAAGGATCAGAGAGATCCATTGTGTAAATATCCGATCTTTCGCGCAGTGGAGCACAACAGCTTTTTTGCACTGAGAACTTGATTTAGCGCTGTGAGTACTTGTACCTATATTGTGAAAGGGGCACACTCGGGTGGTAAATCTCTTGGTCAGGAAAAAAAATTATACAGTCAAGACCGTTGTGTGTGACCGAAGAAGCACAAAACACAACAAGAAGCCTCGATAAAAAATCCTTAGCCTACGATGGACCTATGTGCCCGCTGGCTGAATGACTGTGGGTTATGTGTCGTGTGGAACGTCTGGTTAGCGGGTGGGGCAGCGCCAGGTGTATGGACTCCGTCAGAACATCCCCTGCCTCTTCCTTAGCAAGCCTGCAATACTGTGATGACCGTTTACTTCTTAATTTGAACGAATTTTTAGTATGGATTTTGAACTTAATAATAATAAGAATCCTCACCGAAGCTACAGTGCTTGCTCTGTGCTTGATACCATCTTCAAGTGGCAGGGAGATTGTGGGAAGAGGAGAAAACATGCCCCGTGCAGAGTGGCAAGCATCACTTCAGAAGTCCCAGGTAGTTAGTGTCCTTTATTTATTTTCTCCAGGTGATGCCGTGGTGTGGGGAAATGAGCAGGCAGATAAATTGGCCGGTTCTGCAACACTTGGTGGTAAACTGATGAATGACAATGTAGATGTTGTGGGTGCCCTATGGGAGAGAGTGAACAGTGCGGAGGCACAAATAGATCATAACGGTCTGAGCAGATTGGCGCTGCGTGGAGTTACCAAGGGATTTGGCCGACGCTCAACACTCAGTACAAGGGCGAAACAAATATATAATCAGTTACTGGTACGATAGGAATTTGAACTCTTCACTTGCTGCTGAAGATGGGACGGGGCGCTTATGTAGATTTCCCGATTGCTGGGATGTCAATTCTCATTTCAACATTGAAATTTCTTCCTGCTTCTCCTTCTTCTGCTTCTTCTCCGTTGTTCTTCTTTTTGTTGTCGTCTGTTGCTTGGATTATAGTAACAGGCGGTCTTAGGTTGCGAATGTCGTGTACAGTTGGCTGTTTATTAAATTTTCATCAAAGTATCAAATACGTTAATAAAAAAATTCAGTAGAGAATCGTTGAACCATGGGCACATAGAAAAACCTCGTTCGTCGATGCTTATTATCTTCAGCGGACACTGTGCTGGTTGGACCATGGACGGAAGTCTGATCTTTATTTGTTAGTTTTGTGAACTAGCGTGGCTTAATTCAGTCTGCAGTCCTAATTTTAACCAACATCAAGATTCTTGATGTAAAAACGGTAAAGTAAATTTGGTGTATCTCACTGGTGTTGTGTTTTTATTTATGACACGTATTTTCATATAGTTTAAACACGGGCAGACAACCCTGTGATTGTGCTTCCTGACTACAAACAGTAGTCTTCTACTTTGCGTTCACCGGCTGCACACTTCGGAGGAAAGTTCTGCTTGTGCTTCCACTTCTGGTCTTTGGTCTTTTTTCCAGAACTTACGTTTTGCTTGCATCACTGTTTTACACCTCTGGCCTATTTTCAGGCAGACTGTTCGTTCTTCACTGAAATGCAAGTGTACTCCTACTGTAAAGAAAACAACTCTAATTAGTTGCCTTTTACGACTTGCTTGGTATGGGGGCGTTGGTCTGTTCGTGTTCCCCCTTCCTCACAACCAAAAAGAAATTGAACCCCGCAACCCACACGGGACTGGAAGCAATAATAATTTATTTAATGAACATTGAACGAAGTTCTTTATCATTTTCTGAACACATAATAGCTATCTATGCCTGGAGAGCCAAGAAATCCCCACCATCGTAAAACGGTCTGGGCATAATGAAACAATGACTGTCCTTAATTAGGACGATAAGCCAAAGTATTTTACAGGTCTGTTGTTGTGTTTTTGTATGTTTCAATTGTGGTGTTCTTGTTTATGTCTTATAAGATATTTCTCTTGTACAAAAAAAAAAAATATTCCTTGTTTCCACCAGCTGTATCTTTACTGACTGCAGATAAAACATAGAGATTAGAAAGAGCCAGACAGTTCAATAAACAAAAGCTTCTAAAATCTAGTATATATTCCCCCACGAGTACTTGATATAATCAAGGGTTACTGCCCTAGAAGACAGAATCCTGAGTGTTATGTTCCAACTAAGACTTGAGGGTGAAACCTCCCCAGGGACACAATTTACATCTGACTGAAGGTTTCCGGATCAGTTTGGGATGCGGCCATGAAAAATGCAAGTGAAGTGTACTCAAGTGGAAGACAATTCTACAACGGAAAGAGATAATGAAATAATCATGCATGTATGCTGAACATTCTAACCTGTCACATTATTTTCCCACTTGCATCTTAAAGATTCTGAGTGATGTTCGTTGCATGCTATATTGTGCCTACCCCTCAAAGGAGAAGTTTTGTTGATATTAGAGCCCCAGTCCGGCTGAACCAGGTTACGTCATAACCTCACGGTTGAACGGGATTTCATGGACTTCACTTAGGGGATTCTCGTCCCAGTACTGTAGCATTGCGCTTTTCGTCACAGGCTGTTAATCGCTCGTGTGGTTCAATTCCACTCACTTACTCTGTGCTTGTATCAGACATCAAGGGAAGCAGTTCAGGTGTGAGATGTGCTTAGGAAGGGATAGTCGTTGCTAACCTAGGGAGCGATAGTGCGTTTTAACACCCATGCTGTCAGACTAACAAATATCTCAAAACTGTACAGATCAACAAGAATTGTTGCATGTGACCTTAGATTTCCTAAGCCCTTATAATTCGATAATTTACAAATGCTGTTTTCCTAAAGTGGCGAGTTTCTGTGATTTTTGTTTGACTAATAATTTATGTACCCCTTGGGAAAAAAAAGAATAAACAGTAATCGACAAACGTGTAAAAATTGGAAATCAATTTTTATGTGCAGCGATGCTTGGTGATTATTTTGATAGCCTATTCCGCACTCAATGAATACTAAGCAGGCACATCAGACTTTTGCTGGAGATGACCACCTGAAAGTTACACGGCTATAGCACCTGGGCATTTCGATGTTTTGAAAAGTTCCATGTACTCAGTTTACTCATGTTATTGTAAGCATGCTGACTTTGTTGATTTTTTCCTTTAAATTGGGTAATTTATACAGAACAGTTACTGGCTTACAGTTGTTTGATGTTCGGAGGGACTTCTGGGATAGACTATAGTTCGTATAGTATTTAAGAATTTTACTAAAGTAGTTGAGGGTTGCAGTTTCTATCAGAGGGAGAAATAGTAGTTCGTAAAGTAGTTATGGACTGTACATCCTAAAGTAGCCAGGGACTACAGTTTGTAACGGAGGGAGGGATAGTAGCTTCTAAAGGAGTTAAAGATAATAGTTTCTAACGAAGAAAAGGATAGAGATTGTTGACACAGACATGGATAGTTGTCACAACAATATAGTGCTACAACCTTCAGCTAGAAATGTTGTTAAAAGAGAGAAAAATATTTAATGTAACATTCGCTTTGCCTCTCAAACAAAGTAATATCTTGGGAAGTAAAGGCGGTCAGCATGATGTTGAACAGTCAGCTACCAAGTGCTGATTGGGCTTCAATTTGAGTTTCGCATCATGTGTCCGATGCGCCATGGGTGTCAAAACAGCCCCGTACTACTACTACTACTACTACTACTACTACTACTACTACTACTACTACTACTACTACTACTACTACTACTACTACTACTACTACTACTACTACTACTACTACCACCACCACCACTACTACTACTACTACTACTACTACTACTACTACTACTACTACTACTACTACTACTACTACTACTACTACTACTACTACTACTACTACTACTACTCTAATGATGCAGTGTATCGTAGTCAGTCTGTTTGCATCAGTTCCTGCTGATACTTACTGTTATATGCAAGCATACTCGTACTATATTTCACATAGTTTCAGTTTGTCAAATGTTTAATGTCAGTGTGTCATTCTAACTTGATCTTGCTCCTTCTAACCCCAGCAGCCAAAACGTGAAGCAGCTGCTGCGGGCCAAGACTATGCCTGTAATAGATGTGTCCAGCGTTCTGTCGGCCGAGGAGATGCTACAGCATGGCATCCACATCAAACCACCGACCACAGTACCGAGTCTGTCTGGATCCTCATCTTCTTCGTTGATATCTACGTCACCGAAGGGAAAGCCAGCCATCATGAGGAAAATGTCTTATTCAGAGACCCACTTCAAGAAACTCATAGAGAAAGCTTCTGCGTCGACACCATCAGGTGAGTTAAAGACAATCATCATCTTCCTCATTATCATCATTATCATCAATTTGTAAGACGTTTTCTTAGAATGTCTCTGTCAACACACAAAAATGGCATAGATTGTATGCTCGCGCGGGTGTGAGTGTGTGATAGAAAGAGAAGGTGTGTTTGTGTGTGCGTGCGTGCGTGCGTGCGTGCGTGCGTGCGTGCGCACGCATGCAAACGATACTTTTTATTTTCTCTGGCATTCCAACATTTTGAAACAGAGTGTATTGTGTTTTGCTCTAAAATATGCTGCAGATTAGAGAAACAAATTTTACGAGTATTGACCGGAATCTAAGTGCATTTACACCAACCTTTAACACTTCCGCTCTTGTCTAAGCCTCAATGAATCTTTGTCCCAATAAATTAGAGACAAGTATGTTTATGTAATGTCGTGACTACACGCAATCTGTGATCCTCTCAAACTTAAGATTTGCTGCCTTGTCTACTTTTTAGTGTGCCTACGAATCGTTGCTCTCGTGTGAAGGTTACTTAGCTAGAAGATTGTGCAACGTTAAAAGAAGTTTCTGTGATTGGCAGTCACTCTTACCAAAACCAGACAGAAATCTGCACGTATGAAGCTCCCGAATGGTGTCGGGCAGCCGGCGTATGCTTAGGCGTTGCGAATGCGCTTTGTAATGCTGGGGTACAGGGTTCGATCGCAACAATGGCTTTTTTGGACGTAAATTTGCCTAGAACAAAATCATAGCAGCCAAAAAATGCTTTGGTTGGTACTGTAACTTCCTGTAAAGGATACGCAACTATATATTTTAACCAGAGACTTGGAAACAGCAACTGCATCGGTGTTCACCGATGGAAGAATTTGAGAATCTCGCTTTCTTCTTAGCAAGATTCGGTAACCATGTAGCAAGACTGGGCCCCCAACATGGTGGTGCGCGGTCAGTAAACTAGCCATATTGTCTGTCGTTGACATCACAGCAGGATTGCTACTGCGCTATCCCGAAAAAGAAATAATCTACATTCACGAAAAATGAATGAAAGAAAGAAAAATGAGAGGAAACACTAAGTATTTGAATAATTACTCTATAAGCATAAACGAATTACACAACGTATGAGACAGAACTTGTACTTGAGTACAATTTTTCACACATCAAGATATACAATTACTCTGACTTCGCACATGCCAGTTTCACTATTCCTTTTTAACGAATTTTATCTTTTCCAAACAATCTTGAATTTTCGGGCTATCCTCAGAATAACGGGCACAAAAGATGGCGGCCGTAGAAACTAGTATTATACAAGTCGTTGTCCCCCCCCCCCACCCCACCCCCACCCCTAGCGTAGTTGGCTAAACCTGACTTCACAACGACCGGGTGACGAACTCCTTGTGGTCCGGTTTTACGCCGGGGTAGGCAGCCCCATTTATCCCATATTTACGGTATTTATCATGGAATCAAGGCCGAAGGGTTGCGATATCCTTTATTTGTTTATTTATTTATTTTTTAATAAACATGGAACATCGAAATATCAACATAAAAATTAACGAACTTTCACTAAAAAAAAGGTGAGGGAATTCAAACATCTTTACATCAGATGGCAGACTGGACAGAGAGATCGAGTCCAGAATCCAACAAGCCAACAGTGGTACCTAGAAAATTGCCCCAGCACTGAAACATCCAGCATCACCAATGGAAACTAAAAGACCCGTCATAAACGCAATCTTTTTACCAACATTGCATTACCATTGACAAACCTGGCCACTAACAAAAGAACATCAGCCGAAACTAAACACGTGTGAAATCAGATGTTTGAGAAAAGCAGTCAGCATAACAAGAAGAATCCACCAAAGACACCAAAATATTAATTGATTGAAAAACAAAGACTGAACTGATTTGGTCACCTGGTCAGTATATATATATATATATATATATATATATATATATATATATATATATATATATATATATACATATATATATATATATATATATATATATATATATATATATATATATATATATATATATATATATATATTAGTGCTAATTTAGTATTAATTAGTTTTATTCCTAAATAATATTGTAACCATCATTATATTTCAGAAGCGTCTCCATCAAAGAAAAATAAAAAGTTTATGCGACAAAGAAGCCAGAGCGAGATCAGGTTTTGGACGCAGCGCAGAAAGCCGAACATAAATAAAGAAGGTAAAAACAAAAAAGTTCTATTACAATGCTGAAAACGTAGTGCTCATTGTGTATATCTTAGTGTGAGAGGAAAGGTTTCAGTCAGTAATTCCAAAGTATTCTTCTTCTTCTTCTTCGCGTTCACCAGCTGTACACTCTGGCGGAAAGATCTGGTTGCTCGTCCACTACTGAACTGCAGTCCTGCTCGAGAACCTGAGTGTTGCGTGTGCATCAGTTTTACAGATCTCATTCTCTTGAATACAGACTGTTGGTTCCTTGCCTCTCCGGCAGATGCACTCCGACTTTAAAGGAAGCTCCCCAATTAGTCGACTCTAACGACATGCTTTTGGGAAGGCAGTGGGTCTATTCTTGTTTTCCCCACAATGGGGCCCTGGAAGCCACATGGGGGCAAAGTATTCTTCTTTTGCCTTTCTAACTCCTGACTTCCAAAATATAAAAGTTTCAAGACGAAGGTCCGTCTGCAGTTTCTTTTAGAGGTTAGAATTTATTATAAATCCAACTAGTACCACTCTAGGCTTAACCAGGCCTCATAAAATTGACACCAAATATTTTCATAATTGCCTAGGAATTGTCTACGATTGAAAAAAGCTTATTCCTATACAGGTTGATTTCCGTTAGAGAGGCCAATTGGCCAAACCTGAGATCTCTCTGCTGCATGTAGGCAGCTTGTCTCCAGTACATGTTCTGAGATATCTCTGCTGCATATAGGCAGCTTGTCTCCAGTACATGTTCTGAGACATCTCTGCTGCATGTAGGCAGCTTGTCTCCGGTACATGTTCTGAGATCTCTCTGCTGCATATAGACAGCTTGTCTCCAGTACATGTTCTGAGATCTCTCTGCTGCATGTAGGCAGCTTGTCTCCAGTACATGTTCCCTTTACTCTGGTATCTGTCTACACGGTCAAAGTTCTCAATCCCTAATCTTGAACTGTTTGTAAATGTTGCCTCAGAGTGTGTTGTGTCCAGAACGTAGTTTGAATATGATGATTGTTTCTTGCCTGTTGGAAAGTTCAGTGGGTCTTTAGATGTGGGTCCTAGATGTGAAATTTTCCGGCGGGTTCTAATGATTGTCTGGATTTGAGCTTCATTATCATCATAAGTTAATTCCGTATCTGGCTCGTCAGTATGAATAGACTAAGTGTAGTCACGGTACTACTTCTTTGTTCTTCTGTCAATATCTGCTTATTCCGCTAGACGTCACTGTTCATCTGGCGATCGGCAGCCGAGCCAGGGCGCGCTCAGCCGCTTGACATGCCGGGATGTTATAAGTCTCAAGGTGTCAATGACTCCTTCAATCCATCTTCTTCTCGGTCTGTCCCTGCATCTTGATGTTTTGATTTTCAGGTTGCACGCTTTTGCTGCTGGCATCGCTGGTTCCATTCTCATTAAATGACTAAATAATTTCATTCTTTGTATCTCAATACATTTGATGATGGGTGTTGCTCCAATAGTTCTTGAGATCACGTTGTCTCTTACTCTGTCTTTTTGGGGAGATTTTTTCAGAGCAATTCTTAAACATCTTATCTCATAGGTGGTTAGTTTTCTTTCGTGCTCTTTTGTCAATGTCCAAGTCTGACATTGGTAACCTAAAGTCGGTATAAATATTGTATTTTTAATGTAGTTGTCTTTGTGTCTCTATTTGGGATAGCAAAGTGTTTTAAAATTAGAGCAAGTTGGTATGTGACATTGTTGGCTTATTGGATTCTCGTTTCTGTCTCTCTGTCTATTTTACCATTAGTTGTAAAGATGCTCCCGAAGTATTTAAATTCTCGCACTCGTTTCAGACTTTGATCTTTGATCTTTACGTCCGTTGCTCTCTACTTATCCTCATGACTTTTTTTTTTATATTGACCTTCTTGTGTTGTTTAATGCAAGTGTCGTGTAGTTGGTTTATTTGGTCTTGCAGGTGTTTACTTTCACTGTTGAATATGCACTGATAGTCAGCGAAGAGCAAGCAGCTCATTGAAGTTCTGTCTATCGACATCTGGTCGTGTTATGTCTATTTTAGTGATCATGAGTATTGTAAATATTATAGTCAAGGTACACTTATAGAAATCAGAAAGAGAAGCTGGAGTAGATAATTTTTTTCATGTTTTTTTTTTTAATATGTTATGGAAAAAGGCAAACAGGTAACTCATTTTAAGTGATGGTTAACGACAGAGTGGTAATGAACCTTAGAGCTTAAGATCTCTAGGCTAATGTTGTCGCCAAGAACAGTGTAGGTTAGGATTATTTTTTTATTTATTTATTGTTACCGACTGAAAAAGCCCAACCCCATACTGTGGGTGGAACCCGGGTCTCCCAACGTTCTGACCATTCAGCCAGGCGCTCCACGGAGTAACTCCTGGCAGCAGGAGTGGCTGAAAAGAGAGATCATTCCCAGCACAAAATCTAATTCTGGCACTGTGACTTTTCAATATCTCATCATGAGAATGTACAGCAGATATGTCGCTAGCCTCTGTTTTGCTACGAACACGAAAAATGAGATGTCTCTGGCACCCATCTTATTACAAACAATGTAACAAACGGAACCTGACTGACCTCAACATCTCATTATAAATATTTAACCGAGATAGTTGTAACAAAAAACGAGATTCGCTATCATGTTTGTGGTGCAGCCGAAATGTGTATAGACCATTTGACATTCGATAGTTCATGTCAACAATATTTAGACCCCTTTTGCTTGTTCACAAATATTTCTAGTCAGTTTGAAGGCACTAGAGGGAAAACTGACTTGTTTACCTGTTTGTCGCAGCAGGTATCAGCCTGTCATTATTTATACTCTTTGTTGTCAAGCCACAAAATCTTCGGTGCTATACTTTGTGTCTGCAAACAGTTATTTTAATAGCAGTTTTTTTTTTTTTCTCTCCAGTGAAACGGGCATGTAAATGTTTCACAATCTATGTTGATCATACACGCTTCGTGTAGTGAGCGTATGCAGTTTTAAGAAGTGGAAGAGCAAAGTTAGAAATAAGGCACATTATGAAAATATGGCTGGAAGTGAGAAACGTAATAGAACTTCAAAATACTTCTCATTTTAGTAGGCGAAGTCAACAATAGCTCATAATGTCGGCACAATCTGTTAGACAACTTTTTCGTCGCCATCATGCACGTTTGCATGCCCTTTTTTAAAATAAAAGTTGCTTTAACCAACCTAGACTGCATATAGAAGTTGCTTGCCCTAACCTAGACATAGAGGTTTCTTGCCCTAACCTATACTACACATTACAGTTGCTTGTATTAAGCTAAACTACATATAGACGTTGTTTGCCCTAACCAAAACTGCAATCTTGCTCTAAACTACACACATCAGTTGTTTGTCCTAATCTAAACTACACAAATAAGTTGCCTACCTCAAACTACACATAGCAGTTGCTTGTCCTAATCTAAACTACACAAATAAGTTGCCTACCTTAAACTACACATAGCAGTTGCTTATCTTAGTCTATACACAAATAAGTTGCTTACCCTAAACTAGGGCTGTACTGAATAGTGATTTTCACTCTTTGGCCCAATACAAATAACGGGACTTACTATTTGGCCGAATACCAATAGTGTATCATCATCATCAGATCCTGTGATGACTGGCGTGGGCGAGTATGCCTGGCCACAATCTGCGATCTCCTGCAGCATGTATTAGTTCGTGTGCTGACACACCTCCATGCCATTTAACAAGACTGTCAAGAATCCTCTCTCGTTGTCTTCCACTATCCCTCCTTCTACAGATCTTTCCAGTGGTCACCACATGTTCTATTTTCCTTCTTCTTATAACATGGCCGAAAAATGATGACTGTCTCCTTATGATGTCTGTGATTAGTTGTCTTCGGGCTTCCGCTTCTTTCAAAACCTCTTGGTTGCTTTTTTTTTTTTTTTTTTATGTCTAATGTATTTAAAGCATTGTTCAGTATTACCACATCTCTGAGGCCTCAAGAAATTGTTTATTTTTAGCACGCTGCGGTTGGCATTTTATGCAGTATGATACACTTTGAGCTTAACTTGTAAATATATTCATGCCTTCTTTAATAATGTCACAATTTAAAGCTGACTTTTCTTGATTTTCGCCGCGGCATCCCTGGCAGACGCGCCCAGTTTGAGAACCTCTACTGTGATGCCTCGGTCGAGCCAGCAGGTAAACATCTTACTAGTTGCTGTACAACGCAACCCGGTCGCAGTTTCCCCCGCTACGACAGACTTAGGCAACAGTAACTATTGTGTTAATGAGAGAGTTATTTTAGTCCATCGCAGTGTTTGCAGAAACGGGTGTAAGGTAACCACTTTTCTTTTTCTGCCCGACGGTAAGTATTCGGCCGAACACGAATAGTTATTAGGTCCACTATTCCGCCCTGAAACGAATACAAAGCGAAAATCCCTTACAGCCCTATCCTAAACTATACATAGCAGTTGCTTGCCCTAATTTAAATTACACAAATAAGTTGCTTACCTTAAACTACACAAAGTTGCTTGCGCTAAACTATACATAGCAGCGTGCCCTAATCTAAACTACACATAGCAGTTTCTTGCCCAAATCTAATCTACATAAAGAAATTGCTTACTCTAAACTATACATAGCAGTTGCTTGTCCTAACCTATACCACACATTTAAGTTGTCTACCTTTATCGATAGTACACATAGTACTTGCTTGCTCTAAACTACACATAGCAGTTGCTTTTCCTAACTTAAACTACATATAGACGTTACCTGTCCTAACAAAGACTACATAAAGACTACATAAATATGCTGCTTGCCCTAACCTAAACTACATATAGACATTGCTTGCTCCAACTTAGACTCCAGATAGAAATTACTTGCTCTAAACTACCCAGAGAAATGTATTGTCCAATGTCACTCATGTAGGTGACCTGCTTTGTTTTGCCTGCAATGTCTTGCACATTCGAGATTATTGGCTCCTTGTTGCATCATGTGATTTAGAGTTTTTGCTTTGGATAAACTTCCATCGGTTGTTAGTTTCGGGCTATA
>CAJHNH020002957.1:60000-62500 GCA_905116865.2 Candidula unifasciata
TAGATAGATAGATAGATAGATAGATAGATAGATAGATAGATAGATAGATAGATAGATAGATAGATAGATAGATAGATAGATAGATAGATAGATAGATAGATAGATAGATAGATAGATAGATAGATAGATAGATAGATAGATAGATAGATAGATAGATAGATAGATAGATAGATAGATAGATAGATAGATAGATAGATAGATAGATAGATAGATAGATAGATAGATAGATAGATAGATAGATAGATAGATAGATAGATAGATAGATAGATAGATAGATAGATAGATAGATAGATAGATAGATAGATAGATAGATAGATAGATAGATAGATAGATAGATAGATAGATAGATAGATAGATAGATAGATAGATAGATAGATAGATAGATAGATAGATAGATAGATAGATAGATAGATAGATAGATAGATAGATAGATAGATAGATAGATAGATAGATAGATAGATAGATAGATATGATAGATAGATAGATAGATAGATAGATAGATAGATAGATAGATAGATAGATAGATAGATAGATAGATAGATAGATAGATAGATAGATAGATAGATAGATAGATAGATAGATAGATAGATAGATAGATAGATAGATAGATAGATAGATAGATAGATAGATAGATAGATAGATATAGATAGATAGATAGATAGATAGATAGATAGATAGATAGATAGATAGATAGATAGATAGATAGATAGATAGATAGATAGATAGATAGATAGATAGATAGATAGATAGATAGATAGATAGATAGATAGATAGATAGATAGATAGATAGATAGATAGATAGATAGATAGATAGATAGATAGATAGATAGATAGATAGATAGATAGATAGATAGATAGATAGATAGATAGATAGATAGATAGATAGATAGATAGATAGATAGATAGATAGATAGATAGATAGATAGATAGATAGATAGATAGATAGATAGATAGATAGATAGATAGATAGATAGATAGATAGATAGATAGATAGATAGATAGATAGATAGATAGATAGATAGATAGATAGATAGATAGATAGATAGATAGATAGATAGATAGATAGATAGATAGATAGATAGATAGATAGATAGATAGATAGATAGATAGATAGATAGATAGATAGATAGATAGATAGATAGATAGATAGATAGATAGATAGATAGATAGATAGATAGATAGATAGATAGATAGATAGATAGATAGATAGATAGATAGATAGATAGATAGATAGATAGATAGATAGATAGATAGATAGATAGATAGATAGATAGATAGATAGATAGATAGATAGATAGATAGATAGATAGATAGATAGATAGATAGATAGATAGATAGATAGATAGATAGATAGATAGATAGATAGATAGATAGATAGATAGATAGATAGATAGATAGATAGATAGATAGATAGATAGATAGATAGATAGATAGATAGATAGATAGATAGATAGATAGATAGATAGATAGATAGATAGATAGATAGATAGATAGATAGATAGATAGATAGATAGATAGATAGATAGATAGATAGATAGATAGATAGATAGATAGATAGATAGATAGATAGATAGATAGATAGATAGATAGATAGATAGATAGATAGATAGATAGATAGATAGATAGATAGATAGATAGATAGATAGATAGATAGATAGATAGATAGATAGATAGATAGATAGATAGATAGATAGATAGATAGATAGATAGATAGATAGATAGATAGATAGATAGATAGATAGATAGATAGATAGATAGATAGATAGATAGATAGATAGATAGATAGATAGATAGATAGATAGATAGATAGATAGATAGATAGATAGATAGATAGATAGATAGATAGATAGATAGATAGATAGATAGATAGATAGATAGATAGATAGATAGATAGATAGATAGATAGATAGATAGATAGATAGATAGATAGATAGATAGATAGATAGATAGATAGATAGATAGATAGATAGAGATAGATAGATAGATAGATAGATAGATAGATAGATAGATAGATAGATAGATAGATAGATAGATAGATAGATAGATAGATAGATAGATAGATAGATAGATAGATAGATAGATAGATAGATAGATAGATAGATAGATAGATAGATAGATAGATAGATAGATAGATAGATAGATAGATAGATAGATAGATAGATAGATAGATAGATAGATAGATAGATAGATAGATAGATAGATAGATAGATAGATATAGATAGATAGATAGATAGATAGATAGATAGATAGATAGATAGATAGATAGAGATAGATAGATAGATAGATAGATAGATAGATAGATAGATAGATAGATAGATAGATAGATAGATAGATAGATAGATAGATAGATAGATAGATAGATAGATAGATAGATAGATAGATAGATAGATAGATAGATAGATAGAGATAGATAGATAGATAGATAGATAGATAGATAGATAGATAGATAGATAGATAGATAGATAGATAGATAGATAGATAGATAGATAGATAGATAGAT